>PVJS01036660.1:0-20335 GCA_004027185.1 Glis glis | reverse complement strand
TCAATCCCCGGTACCGCAAAAAAAAAAAAAAAGAGGTGACGGACTTGTGTGGCCATCACTTGATCCTGCTCTTCAGAAGGGCACGCTCTCAGGCAGGTTCCAAAAGCAGCCGGATTCCGAAAGGAAAGGCACCGGGACAAGGGCAGATCACCGCCTGAGCCTTCACCCTGGAGCCTGCGTCCAGAAATGCGTCCAAGCAACTAAACCAAGAGATGGGCGGGGGGCGAGCCACTGAGCTACACAGGCCAGGGGCCAGGGGCTTCTCCAAGTGTACTTGCGTACATTAAGTGTGAGTGTGTGTGCGTATGTGTGTGCGCATGTGAGACACAATGTCCTCATAAAAGCATAGCGCCAAGGACAGCATCCCCGGTGCTAGGTCTGAGGGTGATGGCCTGTGCGTGGTACTCACACTTGTGGGAGAGTTGTGCATATGAGCATGTGTGTGTACTATGGGGGGTATGCATGGGTGTGCCTGTGCCTGAATGGGATGTGCACATGAGGGCATGCCTGCGTTGCACATGGGCATAGATTTATATTGTCTGCATACGTGGGTGTGCCTGTGTGCACCTGCTGGGGTGCACACATGCTAGGGTGTTTGGGGCATGTGGAGGTGAGGGGGGTTGCATGCATGTGCAGACAAGGAGGACTGTGCACCGAGGCAGCAGCACTCGCTCCGCTCAGCTCAGTCTCTGGCGTGTGCAGATGCGCTCCGCAGTGTTTCCCTGTTGCCCTGTGATCCCATCCAGGTCTCTCCCTGGGGCACAGCCTCTCGCTGAGCATGGAGCCAGATTGCCTGACCTGGGGAGACAAGGCCCTGGCCCCAGCTTTCCCCCAGAGAGGCCGGGCCTGTAGGCGCAGGGACCTCTCCCGCCCTCCAGGGGCCCGCTGAACCCTGGGATGCGCTCAGCCCATCTTGGTAATCTCAGGCTTTGGGGATGCTGCGTGTTATTCTCCAGCTTTCGGTAGTAGTTATTAATGTTTTTCATTTCCTCAAAAATTACAGCTGTTGTGACGTTAATGGAGTTAATTGTTACCGTGCGGCAGCTGTAATGGCAATTTGTCACCTGCTGGTAAAGACGCAAAGCATGAAGTCTGGGAGATGACCAGATTGCCTGTGTTATCATGTCACTCTGTGGCGAGGGGGAAATCACAGAGGCAAAGCATGGGGCGTGTGTCTGAGATCTGCAGGGTGGGTACCCGACCTTGCTGTCCAAGGATACAGAAGGACAGTCTCGTCCACGAGATATTTGCAACAATATTTCTAATCAAACATGTGCTGAAAAACATAAATCACAGGACAGAAAATTGGGCCATAGCTGGAGACCTATTTCTGGGCCTGCCTGGCTGCTATAGGTCCAAGCTGCAGGAGGTGTGCGGGGCAGGCCCCAGGAACCCTGAGCTGGTACAGCTCTGTCTTCACAGCCTCCATCCTGCCGTGAGTTAGAGACCATGTCCACCATGGCAACTGCCTGAATTCCTTCTTCCACAATCACAGGGCCCTGCGGGCTCCACCAGCACCAACCACAATTCCAAAAGACACACTCCCAAACACCATATATCCCCAGTGTTGAAACCCTGAACGTTCTAAATCCTTACAGTCTAAGATTCCCCCAAATTATTACCCCAAAAGATTAAAATCTGAATGTTGAAATCCTGAAAGCCAAAATCCATAATTTCCATTAAAAAGAAAGGCTAATAGTAGAAAGCCAAATTCTGGGGAAGGGATTTGTACGTTCTGGGTTGTATGCAGGATGTTTGCATCGTGCTAGGCACAATGAACCCTTGGAAACCTGGTGGAGCAATATTTTGGGTGTGTCTGTAAGGATGTGCTTTAGTCAACTTCTCCATCACGACGACCAAAGTACCTGACACGCACAACTTAGACGAAGAAAGGTTTACTTGGGGCTCACAGTTTCCGAGGTCAGTCCATGGTTAACGGCTCCAGGGCAAAAATGGCTGGGCAGCAGGGTTTTAGGGCATGGTGGAGGGGGACCACTCTCAAGGTGGCCAAGAAACTGAGGGGGGGAGGGGGCAGGGACAGGTAGAGTCCCCAAGGCCACACCCCCAGTTACCTATCCCTCCAGCCATGTCCTGCCTCTGATCTTGGCTGCATTGCCTAACACAGGAGCTTCTCTGAGGGACATTTTATATACAAACCATAACAGGGTATTTCCAGAGACTCATGTGTGAGTCCCGGGGAACAGGGTAGGACAGATCTGCCCCGTGGACAATGTACGTGACCGTGACCTCCAAGGAGAGCCAGGCCCCAAGACAAAGAAGCAGCTGTTTGTTGCAATACAAGACTTCAAAATACAGTTAACCACTGAAAAAAAATCACAATTATTTTATTTGGGGTTTTTTCCTATTTTTAATCGTCAGCATTGTTTTTATAATTTGCTATGCTGTGTGTTTCATTGGCTCATCGTTTCCAATGCTGGAGATATAAATTGTGTAAGAACTTTCTGCATGTTTGACTCCATGAAAGCACATTGCTGCAACATTGACTTTGCAGGTAAACATTGAGCATGTATGTAAAAGCCTGGGAGCTTTCCCAGGAAATGGAGAAGTGGCCTTTTTGTACATTGCATATTGGACAGATAAGATTTCTCACAATCTAGCACATGTGGTGATGGCCTGTCGTAGTTTCCAGTCATCTCATCAAGACCCAGGTTGTCTCTCCTGGCATTTCAGACGACCCCACGAGTAAAGCTGGTGCAGCTGCCAGCCACAGCCATGCGCCTGTGCACATTGCACGCTTTGGCCTAAGTCTTTATGAATACAGTTCATCTGCTCATGCCTGTTACACCCGTGAGACTCTGGCTCTCTGCCTGGCTGCATCTACCCTTCCCTTCACAGGTGAGACACTGAGTTGGCAGAAGCATGGGAGGATCAATTAGGGTCCCAGGGGGCCTGCCCACCACAAGCCAGCGGGGAGACTGTGGCATGTGGGGCTAAGGGAGAAGCTGGGGGACCTTGGACGAGGGGACCTCTCTGAGCCTCGGTGTTCTCATCTAGAAAATGGACAACGAAAGGCCCCACCCCCAGGCTTTCTCTGAGGATTATTAATAACAATAGTAACTTCAATAACAATAGTGCTTCACTCCTGACAGCAATGTAAGTAATTTACATACATTAACTTATTTAATGAGGTAATATTTATTAAACTTGGCAGATTCCCAAGTCTTATTAACGGTTATCACTATTAATAGTTCTGAGGCCTAAAAGAGCCAGAAGTGACCTTTCTGCAGGTGAGCGCTCACAGCTGGTGTGGGGCGGGGGACAACAGCATGCCCCTGTGCAAGCCGCTGTCCTGGGGCCTATAATCACAGTACCTGGAAAGCTGAGACAGGAGGATAGCAAGTTCAAGGCCAGCCTCAGCAACTTAGCAAAAGCCTGTTTCCAATTTTTAAAAAAAGAGCTGAAGATGTAACTGGAAGGTAGAAAGTCCCTGGGTTTAATCTCCACTATAAAAAAAAATGGTAAAGATAGGAGATGTATTTTTAAGAAGATGGCCAAATTTATTGACTTTTAAGCTCATTATCCTATTACTTATACAATTAGCAGGTAAATATATAAAATATAGCTTAGCTACACCTCCAGGGTGGGCGGCCATGTCTGCTACGTGCATATGTGCATGTGAAATATCGTCAAATCTCTGTTGCTGGTGCGCTAGTGTGTAACACACTGGCAAAGCCCACTTGTGTGGATTAACCATGTGTCCACACGGTGGATCTTGGTTTTGGACGAGAACCCCTCAGCACCTGAAGAGGCTGTCGGGAGACGCTTCCTGAGAAGGACCAAGGGGAAAGTTTAAGGCGGGACTTAAACCCCCGGGTCGAGCTCAGGTTGGAGACTGGATTTCCTAGGGTGAGTCACATCTGCTTAGTTCTCTGAGGACCAGAGAGCCTGGACTTGCGAGGGGCTGAAGCTTTTGAGATGCTGAAAATCTTCCAAACATTGAGGCTCTGCCATTTTAGGGGAATTTTTTAAATCAAATAACTCCTAGACTTGGCACCGTGAGGATAGTAGGGCATGGTGACCTCGGAAGGTCCTTATGCAGGGCTGTGTGGCCTTGGGCAGGCCACTGATCTGTCTGGGACATGTGCTTGAAGCTAGTTCCAACATGACACTCCATAGGTCTGCTGTGCCTCCCCCACTGAGCTAGAAGCAGCCAGGGGCCTGTTAAAGTGGTCAGTGAGGGGGCCCAGGACCCCAAGGTCACAGCCCACTGACCAGCTGCCCCCTGGCTCCAGTCTCCACCCCAGCTCCAGTCCCAGGGGGCTTCCTGCTTAGGCACTGGTGAGACCCAGGTCCCAGAGGGGGGCCTAGCATGGTCCTCTGTGGACCCATTTGCCAGGCCCCCAGCCCTGCTCCTGCCATCCAGTGGACCCTGGACATCTGTCTCTTCCCCCACCCGGTGCTCCCTACTGATGGCTCCTGGGCTGTGGCGGCTGCTGCATGAATGCCGAGCTTAGCCATTCCCCTGCCCGCCCCACTAGACACCTCCTCCTGCAGGGGAGCCCTGTTCCCCCCCTTCATCCTGCAGCCATTGTGCAGCAGGATAAAAAGCCACTAGGATGGCGGCCTGGCCTGGCCTCCTCCCTGATGCTGTCCTTGGCCCCTCCCCTCCCCATGCCCAAATCAAGGTGATGTCAACAAATGCAAACTGGGTGACTGTTCCTGTGTCATTTGAATTCCCCTTGATGGGGTCAGACGCTGCAAGGAAGGACCAAACGAAACAACTCCGAGTGTACCCTGGGATGGTGCGAGAGGCAAGGATGGAGCCAGGCACGGTGGCACGCAACTGAAATCCCAGGGGCCAGGTGGTGTGCACCTGTAATCCCAGCAATTTGGGAGGCTGAGGCAGGAGGATTGCTTGTTAGAGGCCAGACTGGGCAACATAGCAAGATCCTGTGTCAAAGTAAAATAAAGCAGGCTAAGGATGTATGTAGCTCAGTGGCAAAATGCCACTGGGTTCAATCCCCAGTACTGGAGGGAAAAAAAAATGAGGCAATGATAGCCCAGCTCCTGTCAGGAAGAGAAGAGGCGAGGATGATGGTTGTTGGCTCTTCTGGGTTGTTCCAATCACCTGGATTTCCTGGGAACCTGCTTCAGCCAGTTGGCAAGGGTTTGTCAAGCTCGCTAAGAGCTGGCCACCAACATCCAGGGTCCCAGATTGGAGACACAGTCACCCCTGAGGGCTGGAGGACTTGGGAAAGTGTGCACCAGGGGCCCTGGGCTCCAGCAGAGCCCTCGTGAGCTCAGGGCACAGGAAAGGCATCCTGAAAGTACATGCGAGCCAGCCAATTTTGAATGCTGCCGCAGGAGGCCAGGAGGTAGTGCCCACCGTGAGCCCGTGCAAGCCTCATAGCCTGGGGAGGTGGTGAGACCTTCCCAGCCTCCCCACATGCAGCTTCAGGACACGCAGCTTAGCGGCCACCTCGCTAGGCCCCTTTGCCTTCATCATCTCCCTGAGCCCTCGCCTCCTTCTTCCATGGATTTGGGTTCAAATCAACAAGTAGCTGATCTGGCTACTTGTCCAGAGCAGTCATTCACTTGCTCCGAAGCAAAGCCGCTGCTTCAGCGAGTGACCTTCCCATCCATGGGAGCATCCAAGCAGCCACAAGGTAGGCAGGGCTGCAGCTGGGGTGATTCTGCATTGGTCAGACCCTGTGGCATCAGAGTGTCCTCCAGAGGAAAGATGCAGTAGAGCTGGACGTGTGGATGGAGGAAGAGCAGGGACAAGCAGCAGCCACTGGGACAGAGAAGGCTGAGAGGGTCACTCCCATGGGGTCAGGCATCCTCACCAGGATGGAGAGCTCCCTCTCCCTCTTCCTCGCTCCCTCCTCTCCCACCCAGAGGGGCAGCCAGGGAACCAGTAGTCCCATGAGGAGGGAGGACATTGTCCTGCTCTGCCCCTGGTCCTCAGCTTACTGGAGGAGCTCCAAATAGAAAGGGAATCCACGTGCAATGCCGTGCGCACCCTGCGAGCAGAGTCAGAGCCATCCAAGGAGGGGAGCGGGAAGCACGAGGCCTCTGCAGGGCCCACCTGTCCTCCTGAGATGCCCCGTGGTCACCACTGCAGCCCTGCCCAGGACTGTTAGCAGCTCCTTCCTGAAGAAGGTGAGAGACTTGCCCACCAACAGAACAGAGGAAGGGCACGCTGCAGCCACTCAGAGTCACGCTGGCCGTGCCGCTGCATGCCATCTCAACTGAGCTACCCTGGGCTCCTCTGCCAGCTGAGTGGGATAGGTCCAGATCGGAAGCCTCCACGAGCAGCCCATGTCCATTCCCCACCCCGCCCTCACCCCTGACCACCGATGAGGGACGTTCTTCATTTCGTGGGCCCGAAGGGTCGAGAGGGAAGTGTCACACCGCTTCCAGACAGCTTCATGAGTGTGAGGTTCCTTCCAGAAAGACGAAACTGTTTGGGAACTTGATAGAGGCGGTGGTTGCATGATGCTGCGGACGCACCAAATGCTATCGAAATAGACACTCGAAAATGGTTAACTTGATGTTATGTGCATTTCAACTCAATCACAAAAATGTTTAAAGCGGCTGAAAATCAAACCATAATGGACCTTGGAGACAGTTTGGCAATAACACTAGCAAACTTGCACAGCGCCAGGCCCTCCACACCTCGGTGCTCTACGTCCAAGAGCTGAGTTCATCCTAAGCTGCCTCGCGGGCGAGGGACTGAGATCAGCCCGGCACAGTGGAGGAGATGGAGTTCAGGGGCCTCACGCCCCCACCTTCCACCCTCGCACAGCCCAAGTCTTCCCCGAGAGAGGCAAAGGGCACAGCAGGGGCCTTGCCAAGTCCCCGAGTTCTCTGGGTGGGATGACATGTCACTTGCAGATGGCCCTTGGTTATCATCAAAAGCTAACCTGGTGACTTGAGGGAGGGAGTTAGGAACAGAGACTTCAGTATCCCCAGCATTTGCCTTAAATTTAGCCACTCCTCCTCCCCTCTCATCGCCCAGCTGCCCACCCTGTGACTCTGCCCAGCCTGAGCCGTCAGTGTCACCTGGAACCTATGCAGAGGCGCTCCTCAGGCAGAATCCCCTGGAGGCACAGCATGTCCCAGGAGGGTCTTGTTTGTGACCTGGCGGCGGTGCTCTGGTCACTTTGGGCAGGGCCGATCCTCAAAGCTAAAGCCCTGACCCTGGGGAGGGAGGAAAAGGCTTCGTGCATCCAGACAACGGACAAGCAAAGATTAAATGTGACAATCCCTCTTGGTCCAGGATTTGGTGCTGAAGAAATGACTCATTACAAACAGCAGAACCTTCGAGTCAGACAGATGGGGGAGAAGCGCTCTGAAATGTGCTTTCCTGCCCAATTTAGAATAACTGCAATCCGCTGCACTGGGCATCAGGTTTTCGGCATCCAGTGAAGTGTTTAGGGGGAGAAGGAGCATTTTCTGGCAAATCAAGACAAAGCTGAAAAGGCCAATTTGCTGGCTGGCGTCCACACTGCGCTCTCCCTTCCTCTCCGAGAGGCTGAATCCTGTGCTCGCCAGTCAAAGCCGGCTGACTGCAGGGCCAGACTGGAGCCCTGGAGGAGGGGACAGAGAGGCCAGCAGGAGGTCACGCCCCGACCCGCCCACTCCCCACACCCACACCCTACACCCAGAGGGAGGCTGGCCTCTCCTGGCTCCGTGTCTCCCACAAAACGTGTCCAGGCCACTCTAGGACATGCAGATCTTGGATCCAGGCCAGTGATGTGGCTTGCTGAAGATGAGGAGGAAAGTGTGACAGCTGCTGAACCAGAAATGGCGGGTCCCCATCCAACCACCTCCTTACCAATGGGAAAACAGAGTCCCCGCCCTCTGCCCCGGGAGGGGACAGCTAACCCCAGGCTTCCTCCTTGATGGAACTCGAGCCCACCAGCCACCCAGGTGGAGCCAGGAGGCTCCCGTCCAAACTGCTACTTGCCCCTATTTGATTTGTGCTGATTCCAACCAAATTCTGAATAATTCAATTAGAGCTAAAGAAATAAAGAGTGAGATGGAATACCAGGCTGGGCGTCATTCTTCAAAGCTCCAGGGCCTCTTATCAACGAGAGACTCAGATCCGTCCTTTGAAACCCAAGAACTTGGAGGTGTCAGGTGTGGCCAGAGGGGATGTCGAGGGACTGGACCATTGCCTTAATGTCACAGCAGCTCAGCCTGCACCACCTTGCATGGAAATCGGGCTGTTTGTGTCCTGGATTCCCATGCACAGGGCAGAGCAAGAGGTTGCCCTCCCCACCCCCACCCGGCTGCTGGGTGGGGAGTCTGCTCCCCATCTCCCAAAGCTCCCCCATGGTCCAGCCACTGGGGCCCTGCACTTGGCCACTAGGAGAAAGGGGAAGACAGGGTAGTACTCTTCTGTTGCCCACAGAGAGGAGCCCACAAGAGGTCAGGGGTAGCTCTCTGTCCTCTGGCCCGTGAACTTTCCCCTCCTCCTGGTCAAGGGCGCTGGGGCCCCACCAGCATGCCCCTCCCTCCTGCCTGCCCCATGTGGGGCGTCTTGGAAGAGTCCTCAGCATGGAATAGGCCTGCCCAGGGAGAGGCCTTGCTCAGTGTCTAAGCTTGCTAAGTCAGGAAGAGCAGGCAGCCTTAGGACTCATGACCTGGACTTCTGGTCAACCTTCAGCTATGGCACTGCAGTTACCAAAGACTAGTTTGCTAACTGGCTGGAAGAAGGCAGGGATCCCACTGATTGGCTGGCTCCCAGCCAATCAGGATGGAAAGCTGTCAATCAACTAACTGGGCGTGGCTTCAAACGTGGCCCAGGTGGTTGATTTTTCACTATGGTCAAAGAACCACTAGCATTTCCTAGAAGGACAGGCACTTATTATCACACAGTTTCCAACAAGAATATTATGAACTGGCTACCTAGCCGACAGGTACATGCCGAGCAATCCTGACCCACGATCCTCGTAGGTTACATTGGTCTGGCACTTGCCTGGGCCAGGTGCGAGCCATGATAATGAAGCACCGCCCTACTCCTGCACAGCCCAGCGTAGCCGCCCCGCGTGCACTCCAAGAACACACCTGAGGTCAGCTCTTGCCTCCCCCTCTTAGACTCCGGGAACCTCTGCTTATTTGCCTGGAGATGAGTGGCAGTTGTCACTCTCTCTTCTGGAACTGTCACAGGATTCCCTAAGATCACAGATGTGCCCGGGCTTAGTCAAGAAAGCCAGCAGGAGGACCAGTGTGGCCACCAACACAGAGGAGGCACTCATGTTGCTCCAGGTGATCTGTTCTGTCAGACACGAGCTGCATTTGGGAACTCTTCCTGGTCCCAACAGCCTTGCTCTGCAGAGCTGCTCTCACTAAAGGACGCAATGGGAGAGGTCTTCATCCTCTTGATGAGCCGTTTAGAAGCCCTGAGAGTTCAAGTCCTGCCAGCACTGTGCAAGGACGGACTTGGTCCAACAAAGATGGCCCTGCACCCCCATCACCACGTCTAAACTCAGTGCGGGTGTGGAGAATTAAGGCTGGTCACGTTTTGTACCTAACGTGGATTGACATCGTTTGAATCTCCGCATATTGCTGTTTTCACTAAGCCACATGTAACACTTCAGAGTGCCAAATGCTTTTTAAAAAATAGACCTGGCTCTGAAAGAGTGCTACAGAATAACACTGGTGGAATATGGCTTTTATGAAAACACAAAATGTTAACCCTACCCCCCAGAAAAGAATTGAAGGAATTCTTTAGAGAAAGATGTTTCATGAAGAGAGGTTTGTTCTGGGCATATATTTTGAGGGCAAAAGCACTTGGAGAGGAGCGATTTGAATGGGTTCTGGTTCTTTAGAATCTCCATCTTGGTTCCCCAAACAGAGGACGGGATATCGTACCTCACTATGTGCAAAGTGGCAGTGCCACCTGGTCCTCCTGTGTTATGCAGGTGTGGTCAGGATTAGCAAAGCCAGAGGTGACACTGGAGACTTCAGAAGAGGAAGCCACGCTCCCAGCAGACCTTTCCTCACTCTGCCGGCTCTGCACAGGCCTCACGCTCCCATGGAACACCAGCATCCCAGTGCCTCTGTCCCTGACCTATCGCTGCACCTGCCCAGCCCCGATTGCAGCAGGTCCAGTCATGTGCAAACTGCAGCCTTCTGCCTCGGCTAGTGTAGGGAGAGCTCCTTGCTGTCCAGCCAGGAGTCTACATAGTCACTGTCCGCCCCCCCACACTCTCCCCTGCACAGAGACAATATCTCCATCCTCTACCCATGCCCAGAGCGGGCCCTAGGACTCTACTAAAATAATCAGAGCATCTGGCAAGAACGCCTTGCATCTTCCCACCCAACATGCTTCCATTCAGCCCCAGTTGGCCTTCCTGAGCCCTCGCATCTCTAGGACAAAGCTGTCCTGCCCCCATGTCATGCCTCCTTCTCTTGGCTTCCCAAGAAACATGCTACACTGAAATCTCCTCAAATCTCTAAGCTCCTATCTGCTTTGTTTCTCTTCATCCTGTACACACAGTCCATTCTCTTCCATCTTAAAAAAAAAAAACAAGGCAAAATATAGAGATGGTAAAAAGATCAGCGGTTGCCAGGAGTTTGAGGCAAGGGGGATGGATAGGTGGAGCCTGGGCCGTAGGGAGGAGGGAATCTTCCACATGGCACTGTAAAGGTGAACACCCCACACGATGCCTTGGTAGAAAGCCGTTGAGTATATGCAAGAGAGAATGAGCCCTAATGCCATGATGCAGCTCTTCAATTGTAACTAATACACCACACTAAGGCAAGATGGTAATAATAAGGGAGACTGTATGAGGCGGGGTGGGAGAAGGAATATGGGAACTCTCTGTACTTTCTGCATAATTCTTCTGTGAACCAAAAAATACTCTAAAAGATCATTTCCTAAAAAGCAAAAACAAAACCAAAACTGTCCCCTTCTTCATGTTCATATAGACGGCATGGAAAGAGCCAGTGGTCAGCTTGCCCCTCCCGTGGCCAGTGGAAACAGGTATTAAGCTGGGGAAGCCTGCGCCGCGTGGAAAACTAATGTCATGCTCCACGCAATTTCTGCTGGAAAAGCTCAGGTGTGTCTGTATTGAACAAGACAAAAGAGACCGGTTTGCAGCCAGTTCTTCTCTGCCGAACGGCATGGTCTGCATTCAAGAGAAGATGCCCTGAGAGAACGCAAGTTGAGGGCCCAGCAAGGCTGTGCCTCGACCACTGACCCACAGAAACCATGCGATAGTAAAAGCATGCTTTTTCAGCTGCTAGCCTGGTGGTAACTTGTTATACACAATCCTAGTCAGTTCTCATTGTTATAATCCAAAACAACTGACCACACAACTTAGAGGAAGGAAGATTTACTTGTGCACAGTTTTTTGGAGATTCTGGGTTTAGTCCATGTGAGGCCGGGTCTGAAGCTCAGGGCATGGTGACGAGAAATGGAGAGAGGCAGAGAAGAGGCTCTTCTCTCACGTTGTGGAGGCTGGAAGCAGAGAGAGAGAAGGGGGAGGAGGAAGGATATATAATCCTCAAAGCCACAACCCCAGGGACCCCTTCCTCAGCAACTGTCAGAAGTACATTTTCGTGGCATCATTAAAAAAAGACACATATTTGAAAGTAGCTCAGCAAGGCGAATTTTACTTTTTGCAAAAAGGGATCCTGCCACCAGTAAAGTCAGGTGTGCAAGAACAACATGGAGGAAACTCGCTGGGCATTTGATTTTCAGCAGGGGCTTCTGTGCTGCGCTCCTATTGGTGGGAACACAGCCTCACAATCTTTATGCCATTGGCTGAAAGGGGAGGGGTTGGCACTCATAATTTCCAGGAAATGTTATCTTCACAAAAATACAAGCACACATAAAGTTACACAATGGCAGTTTTACGAAATGGAGCCCAAGGCAGGCGTGGTGGCACACACTTGTAATCCCAGTACTTGGGAGGCTGAGACAGGAGGATCACAGGTTCGTGGCCAGCCTCAGCTACTTAGTGAGGCCCTCCACAACTTAGTGAGACCCTGTTTCAAAATAAAGAATAAAAAAATAGGGCTGGGGGTGTAGCTCAGAGGTAAAATGCTCCTGGGTTCAATCCCCAGTACCGCCAAAAAACAAAACAAAAAAAAAATGGAGCCCAAGTCAAGCTATCCTTTGATAGAAAAGATCTAATTATTTCTCACAGCAACCAAGCATCACTTCCAACATTGCTACCCTGTTTCTGTCAGGGCTAAGGGGACTTTCTAAATCCAAACTGTTACATCCCGCCCTGCTCCCTAGACCTCATGGCCACCTCACAATGCAAAGTGCATTTAGTCCATCTCTAAGAGTTCCCACAGTCTTAACAGTTCCAGCTCACTCAAAAGTCCCAAAGTCTCCTCTGAGACTCAAGGTAAACTCTTGACTGTAAGCCCTTGTAAAAACAAAAAGCAAGTTACATACATCCATGTACAATGCCAAAGAGTAAATATTTGCATTCCAAATGGGTGGAATCGGGCCATAGAAAGAAGAAATGGGGCCAATATTGTATCAAAGTCCAGCAGGGCAAGCATTTAATCCCACAGCTTCATTTCTGGAAACTGGGGCACATGGTGGTGAGATGGGATCTCCAAGGGGCCTAGGCAGCCCTGCCCCTATGGTCTGGTTGATTGTGATTGGCAGAATACTGGCTCTTCCAGCCTGGCTTTGTGGCTTACAGCTTGCAGCCTTTCCACATAGTCGTTCTACATTTCTGGCATTTCTAAATCACAGGGTTTTATCTTGCAACTTAGGCTTCACCCTCACAGCTTCACAAATTGCCCCATTGAGTCCTGCTTTCAGGGAATCCAGCAGTGCCACACATTGCCTGGCTTCCAGGCCTTCCTTTGAAATCTGGGGGGAAGCCTCCATGACCCATTTTTTTTCCAGGAAAGCCAGCATTATATGGGCACCCAATTCAACTGCCAGCAGGAAAGGAAGCCATGCCCTTTTCAATCAGAGGAGCTGGGCCCGTCTCCATCATGACCTTGACTGAGCCAATCCCTATCATGGGTGGTGCTGGGCCTGCCTCCATCAAGGTCACAGGGAAGGAGTCTGAGTGCCTTTCTTCAAAATGACTGCCCTTGTTTCCATGGTTATGCACTGCCCTGACCTCATTACTTTCTTTTTTATGCAAATCTTCAACTTCCCTGAATGCATTCCTTTCTTTATTTCTAATCAGAGTATCTGACCTCCCTTCAACCATCTTACTTTCTTTCACAGCATCACCTCTCTGGTACCCAGCTTTACACATGCCTTTCTGGCCAAACTGCAAATCTATAAAGTCTCTCTGCTTTGCTTTCTGCTCCTGAAATTTGGTGTACAATTTGCTGAATGCGGACAAAATTCATAATCCAATGTCCACAATGCAGTTTGGATACTTTGCTGTTTTGAGATTTCCTCCACTAGTTTAATCAGTCTATCATCTTTAAATTCAGCCTCGCACAAAGTTTCAGGACACCGGCAAACTGCCAATAAATTCTTTGCCAGAATTTAACACATGTGGCCTCTACTCTGTTTTCCTATGGAGTCCTCTATGCCCTCCAAAATCTCCTGAGCACAGTCTCTACAGTCCACCTTTCTAGCCACATTCTGGCCTTCCAATTTCCTCTTGCAAACCAGTTCCAAAGACTCATAAAGCACATGGTCAGACTTAGATACAACAGTGACCCCACTTCTCTAGTATTAATTTCTGTCTTGTCAACATTCTCGAGGCTATAATCCAAAACAACCGACCATACAACTTAGAGGAAGGAAGATTTATTTGCGCACAGCTTTTTGGAGATTCTGGGTTCGGTCCAGGAAGTGGAGAGAGGCAAAGCACAAGGCTATGTTCTCACATCATAGAGGCCAGAAACAGCAAAAGCAATCAGGTGAAGGAGGGAGGCTATATAATCTCCAAGGCCACACCCCCAGGGACCCCTCCTCAGCAACCAAGCTCCACCTCCAACATTGCCACCCTGTTTCCATAGGGATAGGGGGACATTCTAAGTCCAAACCATTACATACAGCAATAGTCAGCAGTTGATACAAATAATAAAAAGACATGTCCAGTTAGAACTGGACCACCGTGGACTTCTAACCAGGATTCCTCCTCACCTTGCAGGGGACACCACTCCTCTAAAGGAGAGTCCCACAGAACTCACCTAATGAGCTTCCTAGAAGTATGTGCCTACCAGGAAGTAGCCCCAAAAAGTCAGGGAGACACTCAATACTGCCCTCATCAAAATCACAGTGTAGCAACTAGCACCAATGAGCTGAAGGATAAGGCAAGCACTGTCTTTACAGCATCTACTCACCTTCTTCAACATGCTCTTCCCGGGGTGGCTTTGCTGGAGATTTCTTTTCCAGATGGCAGCAAAGCAGGGGAGAAAGCCACCCTGAGTTCAGATGTTGACAACACCCGTCACTAGCTGGGTTACCCCTAAAGTAAGCTCTACAGCGCTTCTCCATCTCAGTAACCCCATCTCAAAAATAAAATACAATAATTTTGCATTGCAATGACATATATGTGAGAAAAATATAAAGTTTCAATATAATGGAAATCTACAATGCTAGGTGTCTAATAAAAACAGCTAATATTGCACATGGTTGTCCGTGATCTTTAAAAAATCCTGTGAGTCATGTTTAAAGCAGTGGACACAGATTTTATGGTTGCCCATCCTACCAATTTTTTTAGGCATTAACCCGATCTTTGCTGAAGCAAGTTTGTTAGGTAAGTAGATGTGTGGGTGGGTGGATGGATGGATGGATGGATGGATGGATTAGTGAGTGGGTGGATGGATAGATCAATTGATTCATCAGTGGACTGCAATGTGCCTTTCTACATTTCTTGTTCAGGGCCCCAAACATTCTGAGGACAGATGGGCCAACAGGGTGGTAGAGCCAGTCCACTGGAGCTGGCCTGGCGGGGGACAGAGGTACCTTGGAAAGGGCAGATTCGAGGAGCATGGTTTGGTCCAACACAGGACAGACTCGGAGGGGAGTAGATGTTCTGGGAACAGGTTCATGGCCTCGTGGACTTGTGCCCACATCCTTGAGAGAGAGCCACAGCAACAGCAGTGACATTCAAAGGACAGTCGACATTCAAAGGACAGTCTTCAAGCCGGGCGTGGTGGCGCACGCTTGTAATCCCAGCACTTTGGGAGGCGGAGACCGGAGGATCCGAGTTCACAGCCAGTCTCAGCTCTCTCTCTCTGTCTCTCTCTCTGTCTCTCTCTCTGTCTCTCTCTCTCTCTCTCTCTCTCTCTCTCTCTCTAATGAGGCCCTCCGCAACTTCGTGAGACCCGGTTTCAAAATAAAAGTATAAAAAAATAGGGCCGGGGGCGTAGCGCGGAGGTAGAACGCCCCTGCGTTCAATCCCCGGTACCGCAAAAAAAAAGGACAGTCTTCTGACCCCCAGGAAGCTAGACATGGGACCACTGCCCGAGGCTTGGCAACACAAGCCCCCCACTCCCTTGTCTCTGCTCCCATAAGTTGGGTGCCTCGTGCGGAACCTCAAGAGTGACTGGGATGTCCCCAAGGCCAAGGACCTCAGAGACCTGGACAGTCAGCATGCAGCCAGCACCTTCCAGAAAAAGACAGATTCTTGGCCCTGGACTAGGTCAGATCGCTAGGAACAATGGCAGAGAGGGACACCCTGCTCCACTGGGAGGAATGAAGTTCTAGCACAAGGATTTGGGACCACCCAGGAGCCAGGGGGAGGGGTCGGCCAGCCACATCCCAGGGCGCTCTGGAACAGCGCTTCTCTCTCCATCCGTCGCCCCCCTGCCTCCTCCAAGCCCTGACCTCATGTTTCCTGCCTTCCTAGGACAAAGTGTGCGGGCGTCTACACAGCCGGTTCCCTCTGACAAAGAACAGCGATGGGGTCAAGCTCTCCGGGATGGGAGTGGGGTGCGGGGGAGCAAGACCGCAGATCCCAGGATGGAGGACGTCCACACAGCTCAGAGCAGATTGGATTCTGGTCTGTGTACTTGCTGGGATGGTGGGGGCGACAGGGACATGAAACTTGAGCTCATTTTTAAAAGATCTTAGGGTGGAAATAAATAATCTTTTAATTAAAATTTTACTGAATTTTAACTTGAATTTCCCCATCTGCTTCCCTAATTATGCTTAACCCTAAGCCTAACTCAGAGCCATCTGTGTTCTTATCTCATTATGCCGGGGCTATTCATATGTTTGTCCAATTCCTGTAGGAAACAGCGAGTCCCTTGGAGGGAGGGTCCAAGTCTGGGCGTCCTGGATCTTCAGAACCAAACAGATGTCATTGCACAACGGGGCCTCAGAAAGGGTTTGCTGGACACAAGCTCTGTGGATGGATGCTGAGGCAGGTGGACGGAGGTGTGGATGGATGTGGAAACTGGGTGGACCCACCCATCCATTCATCGATGGATGCCAGGACAGGTGGTCGGAGGTGTAGATGGACATAGAAATGGGTGTACCCCCAGCTCCTTGGTCAAGCAGTCTGGGTGTCACCCCCATTTTGCTGTGACTTTGAAGGTGAAGCCCAAGGGGAAAGTGTGCGGGAAGGAGAGCGCCTCTTCTCACACATGCCTATTCATGAACTCGTGCAGGTTTACACAAGCACTGACTTCTCTCCGACTCACGGGAGGTGTTCCCTGTTTGCTGCAGGCTGAGTCTGCTCCACCGTGAGCCCTGGGAGTGGACAGGGGTGGTGGGCATAGCTGCAGCTGCTGTGATAGAGACACAGAGACATCCGTGGAGCTGAGGTGGGCTTACGTATTTATAAATATGACACCCGCACCTGCTGAGGCAGCCAGAGCCAGGCTCTGGGGACAGAGAAAACTGTGTTGACCTCAGCCACTCGCCACCTGGTTGGCTGTATGCAAGCAACTCAGCCTGCTCCTTCTGGAAGGCATGGCTGAATCCTCTCTGCTTCACAGGTCGCCTGGAGGACCGCAGGTATAAAGGTGTATAACGTTCTGCACCTAAGGCTGGCATGCAGTAGGTGCTCAGAGAAGGCACCCATGCCAGTGTGGCTGTGTGGGACCCTGCAGCATTTACTGCTCAGTGGAGGGAGCGGGCCAGAGACCCGACCTGCCAGGACTACCACTGGTAATCCTGCATTTTCTATCCACAGCTGCAAGACACAAGTGGGCGCCCATGTCCTCAGCACTCACCCTGTGCTGCATATTACCTGCCCATGGTCCTCACTCTCCTTGGTGTTTGTCAGAGCTATCATGCATGAAAGATGCCGACCTCACCGGGAGCCCCTGAGGAGGGGACCTGGGGGAGAAACCTGGTCCTTTTCCATGTGTGCCCCATAAGCTACGGGCCCAGGATAGAGAAAGCACCTGTGTGGACATCATGGCCACAGGACAGCTGAGGACCTGTGCCAGTGCACATGCTCCCAGGTGGCACAGGAGCTTAGAAAACAAATGTCAAAGCCAGGCACGGTGGCACACCCTTATTATCCCAGTACTTGGGAGACTGAGACAGGAGGATCGCAGGTTCAAAACCAGCCTCAGCAACTTAGTGAGGCCCTCCGCAACTTAGTGAGATCCTGTTTCAAAAATAAAAGAATAAAATAGAGCTGGGAGTGTAGCTTGGAGGTAGAATGTCCCTGGGTTCCATCCCCAGTGCAGAAAGAAAGAAAGAAAAAAAAGAGAGAGAGAAAGAGAGAAAAAGGAAGGAAGGAAGGAAGGAAGGAAGGAAGGAAGGAAGGAAGGGAGAAAGAAAGAAAGAAAGAAAGAAAGAAAGAAAGAAAGAAAGAAAGAAAGAAAGAAAGAAAGAAAGAAAACTTCAACTAAGAACGAGCTATTCCCTGAAATGCTGGAGACGTGGAGACGGTTTTCCACAGCTGTGGAAGGCCGGGCTAAGTACAGTTGGCATCAGGGACTCAGCCTGGACTATCTACTGATGTTATAGACTATATGTTGTGTTATATGTTATCACCCGTGTGGGAGGAGGGCAGGAGAGGAAGGAGGAGGGGGCGGGGCACCCAGAGACCAGACCCCAGCGGAGGCTCGCTCTGCTCCTCTAGGCAGCAGCTTCGAGGGTCCCTCCCTGCACCCTCCTTCGGGTGTAGAGAAGTAGTTCCTGGGCAAGGTGGCAATTCCCCTGTGCAAGTATGCCCGCTCCCACGGGTGTGCATGCACACGCAGGTGTGTACTGACCACGTGCCGGCCCCGCACAGACACAACGTGCCCCACTGCGGCTGGCACTGCGTCAGTGCTGCTCCCTGGATGCACAAAAGGGAAAAAGGGATGGAGACAGAAAAGCTACCTGGCCCGTCCAGCCACACAAGGTCCCCACGACTCTGATGTACACCAGCGCCGTAGCTGCAGACACAAGCCACGCCCTCCTCCGGCCCCTCTGACCCGCCCCCAGCGGTGTGTGTTTCATAGTCACCAGCGAGCCTTGTGCTCCTCGGCTTCCGTCCGCCCCGGATTCTGCCACTTAGGCAGTGCATTCAGCATGCCAAAGAAACTCGCCATGGACCCCAATTCCAAATGGGCTCCCAGGTCCCCCCGCATCCACTTGTGGTCTGAGTGTAGTGTGTGGACCACTGTGGCTCTAAAGTCAGGGCCCCACGCTTGGCCTTGAGCCCAGACCTGGCCTATCATGAGTCCGAGACCAACACCCCGCAAGCACACACCTGCTAATTTGGAAAACTAACCCAAAGGGAGTGAGAAACAACCACCTTTATTCCTGATTTTCACTCAACTCATAATGAATATTTTAACTACAGAAGTAGAAAAGATGTCATCCCAGAATAAAAGTCAGATCTCTAAAATCAACTGCTTTTTGAAATGTCCTTGGCTGCCCACATTCCAGGCTCTGGAGACCCTGTAGGCAGCAGGTGGCTGAGGTCCCAGCCCCAGATGTGCTGAATGAGAGACGGCCCCAGACACAAGGGGAGTGCCTGAGCAGAGGTGGGGGCAGGCAGGGACCAAGCAGTGTGCCCTGAGCCTGGAGCTCCCCAGAGTCCAGGGGACAGCTCCAGGAGAGGTGGAGTCCCAGGTTCACCAGTGGATGGCAGAGGGAGCTCTTCAGCCCTGACGGTGGCTCTGTGCCCCGACCTCTCACAGTGGCCCTCGTCGGCCCCTGGAGGGCACTGTGCTGAGAATGCCCGGGAGCCCAGCGTGGAGTGTGCTCCTACGCCAACAGGGCTGAACACCACAAGCCACTGGGTCCCAGCCCCGTGCTTCTTGTCCTGTCCTTCCCCTGAGAGACCAAAAGGAACTCCAGGCGATGACTGGAAAGGCCCCGTTAGGGACGAGGAACGGCTGCTGGCGCTCTCAGCAGGAGGCACGTGACTCCCTGGCTCCCACTGGGACTGAAGCTCAGCTGTCCCCTGCCCTGTCACCTTTCTTTTTTTCTGTGGTACTGGGGATTAAACCCAGGGGCATTCTACCTCTGAGTTACACCTCCAGCCCTATTTTATTTTTTTATTTGGAAACAGGGTCTCACTAAGTTTCAGAAAGCCTTGCTAAGTTGCTGAGGCTGGCCACGAACCTGCGATCTCCTGTCTCAACCTCCCAAGTACTGGGATTACAGGTGTGCACCACCACGCCTGGCTGTTGCCTTTCTTGTGACATCCAACAGAGCCCCTCAGTGGCTTTTGTGCATGGTGCCCATGTGATGTTGTGAAGACTTGTAAGCATATACAGACAGACCAGCAAGATAAATCCCGTGAGCCCGTGAGCCCGCCTCCAACAACCCCCACTCGGGCCCTTCGTGCTGGAATGGGGAGCTTGCAGGCCACAGTGAGGAAGTGGTGCCTTCTGGCCAGGTCAGGCACACAAGTGAGCAGGCAAGACGTGGCCTCGGCCATGCCCCTCCCCCACCTTCCACCTGGACCTCCCACAGACAGGGCTGCCACCTACTCTCCTGGGTCATCTTGGGCTTGGTCCTGCTTCTGTCTCTGACTTATTTTTTAATATATCTTGACTGATGTATTTTAATTATACATCATAGTGAGGTTCAAAGTGATACAAACATACACACACACAGCACTTGGTGTGTTTCCCCCGGACCCCACTCCGCCCCCTCGCCCAGTAAATGTTAGTGAGCTTGGTGGTGACGCCATCATACCTGGACACAGCATCGTTCCAACTGTTGCCTCTGACTTACTCTTCCCAGGTGCTAATGTTCTTGCATCTTTTTGCATAGATTTACAAAGTAAATACTCTTTGTAACTCTACTGATGGGAACACCAAAACCTCCCGCAAACTTTCTTTGTTCTCTCTATATATCTTTCTAGTTAATAACAACAACAACATAAAACTTCTTGGGGCTATTTTTTGTTTTGTTTTGTTTTGTTTTGTTTTTGCAGTACTGGGGATTGAACCCAGGGGCATTCTACCTCCAGGCTATACTCCCAGCCCTATTTTTTATTCTTTTTTTTTTTTATTG
>PVJS01036659.1:0-20334 GCA_004027185.1 Glis glis | reverse complement strand
AGGGAGAGAGAGAGAGAGAGAGAGAGAGAGAGCTGAGGCTGGCCGCAAACCCGGATCCTCCAGTCTCCGCCTCCCAAAGTACTGGGATTACAAGCGTGCGCCACCACGCCTGGCTCCTTCCTTTTTAAAACTGAGTAATATTTCATCATATGTATATACCACACTTTGTTTATCTGTTCATTTATCAGGACACAATTGGATTGCTTCCATGTTTTAGCTATTTGAATATTGTTGCTATGAACATGTGTATACAGATGTCTCTTTGAAATTTTGCTTTCAGTTTTTTGCATCTACACCCAGAATTGCTGGATCATATGGTAATTCTATTTTTTTATTTTTTGAGGAATTATCATGCTGTTTCCACAGTGCTACATCATTTTGCATTCCCACCAACAGTGTATAAGAATTCCAATTTCTCCGTAACATCACCAACATTTATTTATTTCTTATTTATTTGCAATAGTAGCCATCCTAATGGGTATGAGGTAGTATTTCACTGCAGTCTTGATTTGCATCTCCCTAGTGACTGGTGACATTGAGCTTCTTTTCATGTCTATCAGCCACCTGCATAATGGCTATTGGTACATTTTCTTAGGAGAATGTCTATTCAAGTCCTTTGCCCACTTTGTATTAGGGTTGTTTGTCTTATTGTAGTTGAATTTTCCTCTACTCTTATTTCAGGTCTGGGTTTAAGTCTCATATAAAGGTATCTGGTTGGCAGAACACACATCACATCCAAAAATGTGGGAAATGTAGTAAAATCTACCAGCCTCTGACAACATGGGAAGCCATGCTAGAAAGAGGTGGAACTCCTTTTTTTTTTTTTTTGTGGTACTGGGGATTGAACCCAGGGGCATCCCCCAACCGGTTTTTATTCTTTATTTTAAAATAGGGTCTCACTAAGTTGTGGAGGGCCTCACAAGTAGCTCAGGCTGGACGCGAACCTGCAATCCTCCTGTCTCAGCCTCCCAAGTACTGGGATTACAAGCATGTGCCACCACGCCCAGCTTGGAACTTGATTTTGAGTGAGCCAATCTGCCATCTGTTGCTGGGGGAGGGGCTCCCTGTGATTGGAACCCTGCTACCTACCGACAGGATTGCCTGATGCCAACCCCCTTGTCTTTCCTCATGTCCATAGATTGACTGCTATTAGATTATCCATCTCCATCGGATAAATATCCCCCAACCAATTGTTTGGTATTAAATCTCCTCTTCAATCTTAGCTACTTTTCTGAAGTATCATTGCCTGCTGCTTCTTGTCATACTCTTTGCATGTAGTTCTCTGCGTACAAGACTGAACTTTTTCCTCCTCAGGTGCTGTCTTCTTACAGCACTTACTCCATCCAAGAACCTAGTACCCTGCCTATCTAGCCCCAGTATAGTTTACCCAAACATGTTGTATCAGGTCCCATGAAATATTGATAAAGAATTTTTAAGGACATAGATCTAAATTGATTACTATTCCAAATTCTCAAAGAGGTACATTTCATCTCTTATGAACTGGCTAACAATAATACTAATATTTATCAAGTCATACCTGGGGCCCTAAACAGTATCTTGAAATTTCCTTTTAAATCACGTCATGTACAAAGCAGTCTACATTTTCTGATTTAAATATTTCCTCTTGTTCCCAAAAGAATATTAATTGTGCTGATTGATTACCCTCAGTTAACCAGATTTACTCTAATTAAGTAATCTCTTTTCTGTCAAACTGTGATTCTAGAGGCTTTGTGTTTGAACTTAAGATTTTTCTAAAGCATCTACAAAATGAATCTACAAAATGAATTATGTAGCTTCTTTTTGCACATAATTAGATTTCAAACATTTTTATATCAGTAAATCACATAAAATTACATTTATTCTCACCACTCTGTGATGTGTGTGTGTGGTGCTGGGAACTGAACCCAGGGGCATTCTACCTCTGAGCTCCACCCTCAGCCCTATTTTATTTTTTATTTTGAAACAAATTCTTGCTAAGTTGCCAAGGCTAGCTTTGAACCTGCAATCCTCCTGTCTCAGCCTCCCAAGGACTGGGATTGCAGGTGTGCACCACTGCGCTTGGCTTGTGACCTTTATTTTGCTGGCATAAAAGGGTTTAAAAGGACCTTATAGAAAATGGTAGCTTTATCAAATTATGTTGAGTCTTCTAATATCTAGAATATCAGACAATTTTATTCTTGATCTTGTGCACAGTTCACACCAAGTTGAATGTAGTGTTAGTAGGGGGCTCTATCTTATTTCTATTTGAAATTTTTGTTGCATCATTATTTTGCCACCAGTAGAATATTCATTTTGTTCTGAAACAACTAACATATACCTCTTTGAGATTCCATCTCTAGCATAGAGTTCCAAGGTTTCTATCTTTGATGAGCTAGGAAATTGGTTTTGTATAAATGTGTCTGACACGTTTGTTTCTAAAAATAAATTTTGGATTGCTCCCAGGTTAGCCTTCTGAAATTACATAATTTTCGCAAGTTATTAATATCACTCAGAATTTCTCTTCCCATGCTGTTTTTAAAAATCAACACGCTGTCTTTCCCACTAACACCATCATTCCTAAGTCATTCATTTTTTCTTTTAAGGAGATCCTGAGTAGGAGAGGTGTTAATTGACTCTGTCTTTCTGGCCAGCAGTAACAGGAAATCTGAGCCTCCCACATAGCTCTACTCCCAAGGTCACCCTTGGTATGTCCTGGTCTTTGGAAACAGGCCTTTCTACTTGTTCAGAATTCCTTTTTTAATTATTGCCACCCTGTTTTCCAATGAACATGCAGGCCCTGTGGTGGGCTCTCTATTCCCAAGTGTTTAAATCCAGGTCTGCACATGGTTAACGCAGCGTGCCACAGCAGGCAAAAATCGATGGCTTTGGTTCTCTGCAGCTTGTCTTCATGATTGATGGGTTATTGCAGCTGGGCTAATTATGCAGCCATTTATATCGATTGTTTAGAGCCGGTGGTGGTGAATCCTAGCGACTCAACTTGCCATACTAAGATTTGCTTCTTTTTGGTCTGACCAGATGTAAGATAATTCAAACACCTTGTGCATTCATATAATTTTTAGGTCTATAATTCTATATGGTACAAAAAACCCACAGAGAGAAAATAGCTTTCTAAACACTTATAGAAGGCTTTAAAATGTGACTTAGAGACTAAGATGGAAGTCACCAAATGTTTTCTTACCAGCTTCTAACTATTGTCCTAATTTTTCCTTTGAAAAGAAAAGCAGGTGCAGAAATTCTGCAGACACTTAATTTTATATATGAGTAAGTTGGGTCAGCCTCTATCATTATGCTTATAGAGTTGATTTAATATCAAGTAGATCTTAAGCCATTTTTTCCACACTTAAACATTAAACTAGGTGAAGGCCCAAGGCTCTAGTTATTTTACATTTAAAAGTAAAGTTTTGAATAATTTCTCAGTTTTTAATATCATGTGCTATCCATCGAAGGAAGAAAAAGCTTTCGGATGGAAGGGTACAGTGTGTATGTGTGTGTGTGCACGTGCGTGCGTGCGTGCGTGCGTGTGTGTGTATTACTGAAGATTGAACCCAGGGGTGCTCTAGCACTGAACTACACCCTCAGCCCTTTTTATTTTTTATTTTGAGACAAGGTCTCACTAAGTTGCCCAGGCTGGCCTCAATCCTGACATCCTCCTGTCTCAGCCTCCCAAGTAGCTGGGATTACAGGCACGTGCCATCATGCCCTACTAGGGTACTGCTCTTTATGACTGTAGGTCACCAGTGACAGTCATTCCATAGTCCTATGTGTGTGTGCATGTGTGTGTTCAAGTTGCTAGCCACTTGAACACTGATGTTTTAAAAATAAATATAACAACAGTTCTTCTAAGTAAAAAATAATATAAAAGACTATCGGCTGGCAATTTGTAGAAGACACCAGTCGCTCTTGAATTACCGAAAACAGCCAATGCTCCATTTGCTTTTTACCTAAAATAAATAAAGTTCTTCATGGATGACATGATAAAAGGTCAAAATGTTTTGCTCCCATCTCAAGGGCAATGGCTCTAAAATATACCATGTGCTATGTCTTTGCTGAACAAGACAGCTAGAGGGGTAGCGATTTTTAATTATTGGACACAAGGCTTTGCTAATGACCTTATGACTTTGGGACATTAAAAAGCCAGTCTACTAACAAGACACAAAAAATAGACGAAATCCAGTGAAAATGTCAGTTTGAATGTTAGGTAGGAATTTGCTTATCTATATATAAACTAAAGAAAATGGGTCACCTATCCTTTTTGAAAAAATATATTTATTTTAAAATATCTGGATTTCCTTTGCTTTACTTACTTATTCTTTTGTGGTACTGGGGATTCAAACCCGGAGCATTCTACCTCTGAGCTACACCCCCAGCCCTATTTTATTTTTATTTTGAAACAGGGTCTCGCCAAGCCTTGTTACCAAGAGCTGACTGCAAACCTGCAATCCTCCTGTCTCAGTCTCCCAAGTGCTGGGATTACAGGTGTGCACCACCATGCCCAGCTCCTGTTAATCTGAACATGTGAATGTGCACTTTAGGTTATACTCCCAAAAACTGCCACTGGAATGACCTATGATTTTGATATAGCAATGCAAGTTTTAAGTGCACTTTTTATTGCAGTTATGGAATGCTTTTTTTTTTTTTTTTTTTGCGGTACCAGGGATTGAACCCAGGGGCGTTCTACCTCTGAGCTACACCCCCGACCCTATTTTTTATACTTTATTTTGAAAGCGGGGTCTCACTAAGTTGCGGAGGACCTCACTAAGTAGCTGAAGCTGGCCGCGAATTCGGATCCTCTGGTCTCAGCCTCCCAAGTACTGGGATTACAAGCGTGTGCCACCACGCCCGGCCTTGGAATAAGTTTTTTATAAGGAAAACAAAAGATTTCTACTCATTGAGTTACCATATGTGACTGTGAATTTCAGGATGATCGATCAGATAAACAATATCTCTTGCAGTGGAGTCTGCAAGTGAATTATTCTGTAGTATATTTTTAAAGTGTTTTTTTCTAATTACAAAAGTATTGATACTTATTCAAAAGATTCAGGAAAACATTTTGATTAAAAACATTTATCACAATCTACCCAGAGATATTCACTGTTGATATTTTGAAAGATTTTATTCCAATATTAAGTCGTTACAAGTATGGAATCTAGAGCCAATTCAAAATATTGCTCGGCTTTTCACAAGCTTCAACTTTGAGCAAATTATTTAACAACTTCGTGCCTTGATTTCCGTATCAGTAAAATGGTCATGATGAAAGTCCTCATTTGCAAGGTCTTTGAAAGGACTAAGGGAGGTAAAACATGTAAAATACTTTGGGGAAAAAACCTAGTACATAGTAAGACCACAATACATAATGGCTTCAGTTATTATTGCTAAGATTTCCCCTTTCATATGTTTTCTTTTTTATACTGCTGATTTATTATGGTTGGTAGTTTATCAACTTAAAAAAGAGATTCATGAACCTTCTGGAAGTCTTGGAAAATATGGTCAAAATTTAAAACTAAAATTACACCCATTGTTACATTATCAGACATTCCCAACTTTGTAAATTAAATAAAAATCATTGCATATATGCTTGAAATATGTGAATTATATGATATGTAAAATATTCTTTGATAAAGTTATATTTAAAAATACTCTGGTCTGTGTGTGAGGAGCTCTGATGTTGCCACTCCATCCTTTAACAAATAAATAACTGAACAGATTGAAAAACAAAAACTCTTCTAGGATCCATAGGAGAAGTCAGGACACAGGACAAAGTGCAGCCCCCAAGATCGAGAGACAGGTGAACACAGGAAGTCACCACTCACTGGAGCAGAGACTCACTAATGGAAGCAGCTGCGGGAACCAGTGCTGTGGGAGGAAACCCTGAACCGTAACTGATGAACTGTGAGAGGCCCAGTGTGGACAACTTGAGATTTACATCTCCAGAGGGCTCCAGCCTGTTCTAGCCTTCTGTGTGGAAGAAGAGAATACCCAACTCCGGCTCCCTCTAGTCATCCTCTACCACCTAAGGAAGGGGGGAATGAGAAACAAATGATGTACACAGTCCAGAAGCAAAGGCTCACCAAAAGACTGGAACTGAATCATAAAACAGCAGAATGATGCCTCTCCTGCTCCCGCACCGCCACCACATTACTAAAGGTTTATTTACAACAATTCCTTCATTCTGGTACATAATGCCTGGCTATCAAGGAAAAATTACAAGGCACACCATAGGCAAAAACAATTTGTAGAGACAAGATCAAGCACCAAAACCAAGCGTGATAGGAATGTTGGCATTATCAGGCTAGGAATTTAAAATAACTATGATTAAGAAGAGCTCTAAAGGATAAAGCAGATAACACACAGGAACAGATTGGCAATGTAAGCAGAAAGGTGGAAATCCTAAGAAAGAACCAAAAAGAAATACTAGAAATCAAAAACACTGTAACAGAAATGAAGAATGCCTTTGATGGCTCACTAGTAGACTGGACATGGCTGAGGAGAAAATCTCTGAGCTTGAGGATATATTGATAGAAACTCCCAAACTGAAAAGCAAAGAGAACAGAGACTAAAAAAAAAAAAAAGGAACCAAAACAGAATATTCAAGAACGTGGGACAACTACAAAAGATGTAACATTTGCATAATAGTATTACTAGAAAGGGAAGAAAAAGAGAATAGAAGAAATATTTGAAACAATAATGATTGAGAATTTCCCCAAAATTAATGTCAGACACCAAACCATGGATCCAGGCATCTCAGAGAACACCAAGCAAGACAAGTGCCAAACAAAACAAAACAAAAACTGTATCTAGGTATATACTTTAAACTAAGAAAATCAAAGTAAACCAAAAAAGATCCTGAAAGACACCTAGGGTGGGGGAGGGAGATATTCAGGACCTATAGGGGAATAAAGATAAAGTTTAAATCTGACTTTTCCTCAGATATCATTCAGGCAAAAAGAGAATGGTGTGAACTATATAAAGTGTTCAGAGGGGGGAAAAACTAACAGCCAAAGATTCTGTACCCTATGAGTTTATCCTTCAAAAATGAAGAAATAAAAACTGTCAGGCAAGCCGGGCGTGGTGGCGCACACTTGTAATCCCAGTACTTGGGAGGCGGAGACCGGAGGATCCGGGTTCACGACCAACCTCAGCTACTTAGTGAGGCCCTCCGCAACTTCATGAGACCCGGTTTCAAAATAAAGGATAAAAAATAGGGCTAGGGGGTATATATAGTGCGGAGGTAGAACACCCCTGGGTTCAACCCCCAGTACCGCAAAAAAAAAAGAAAAAAAAGACTGTCAGGCAAACCAAAATCAAGGAAATTTGTTGCCAATCAATCTTTCTTGAAAGGAATATTTTTAAAAGTTCATCAGAAAGAAAGAAAATAATATAGATCAAAACCTCAGGCTTACATGAAGAAAGGAAGAGGATCAAAGAAGGAATAAGTTAAAATTAAATGAGAAATTTTATTTTTCTTATTCTTAATTGATCTAACAGCAGTTTGTTCAAATATAATGCAAAAGTATGTTCAATTCTGTACATCTATTATGTGTGAGCGAAATGAGTGTCAACAATGAAACAAGGGATGGGAGGGAAGAATTAGTATTCTTTTGTTATTGTTAAGGTTATTCACTACATTACTTGTGAAGTAGTATAGTGCTATTTGAAAGTGGACTTGGATTAGTTGTAAATGTATATTTTAAACTCTAGGACAACCACTAAGAAAAGGAAGATGAAGAAGAAGAAGGAGGAGGAGGAGGAGGAGAAGGATAAGGAGAAGGAGGAGGAGGAAAAGTTATAATTGATATGCTAGGAAAGGAAAGAAAATAAAATATAAAATGCTCAATTACATTCACAAAGACAAAAAAGAGTTGCTGAATAAGAATGAAATAGGAATAAAAACAAATAGAAAATAGTATCAAATATGGTAGACATTAATCCAATTATATCAATGAACAGCTTGAAAATCAGTAATATAAAGGACCAGTAAAAGAAGCCATAAAAGGCATCTTTCCTATATAAGAATAAAGATTTTAAAAAAGACCCAACTATTTGTTCTATGTATATTATAGTTAGATATAAAATGTCATCAGAGATAAAGGAGGGGATCACATAGCGAAAAGGGGGTCAATTCTCCAAGAAAATATAACAATACTTAATGCATATGAACATAACAACAAAGGGTAAAACTATACTAGGCAAAACTAGATAGATCTGCAAGGGAAAATAAGTAAATCTCCTATCATAGTTGAAGACTTCAATCGTCCTCTATCAGAAATAGACAAATCTAGCAGGTAGAATATCAATTAGGACATAGTCAAAGTAAAAATCACTATCAATCAATGATATGTAGTGAATAGAAATCTAGTTCTTCCAACAACCACTGAATACACATTTTTTTTCTCAAGCTCACGTGAAACATTCACCATGGTAGACCATGCTGGGGCCATAGCCATGAGATGAAACAGAAGTAGTACTTAGAAAGAAACTTACAGCATTGAGTGCATATATTAGAAAAATAATAAAATCAATAATATAAGTTTTTACCTTACCTTAGGAAACTAGAAAAAGAGAGCAAATTAAATCTGAAGTAAATAGAAGGAAAGAAATAATAAAGACAAAACAGAAATCAATGAAATTGAAAACAAGAAATCAACAGAGAATATAAAAACAAAAAACACAAGAGAATATAAAAATAAAATTCAAGGAAATAAAAAAAAAGACTCTGGCCAGGCGAACTTACAGCAAAAATGAGAGACAACACAAAATACTAATATCAGATATAAGAGACGTATCATCGCTACAGATCCCATAGACACCAAAAGGAAAATACAAGACTTTTACGAACAACTCTATATCCACAAATTTGATAACTTAGATGAAACAGGACCATTTTTAAAAGACACAAGCTGCCAAAACTCATATAAGAAGAAATAGACAATCTGGGTAGGCCTACATCTATTGAAGAAATTCGGTCAATAGTTAATGATCTCCCCAAAAGGAAGACCTATACCTAGAGGGATAGATGGGCTTACTGATGAAGTCTAGCAAATTCTAAAGAAGCAATTATATCAGTTTAACTATACTCTCTTCCAGAAGATAGAAGCAGAGGAAAAACCTCCTCAGTCATTCTATGAAGCAAGAAAACCCTACAAAAGCAATCAGATATTATAGGCAAAAACCACTGCAGACAATATCTTTCATGAATATAATGCAAAAACCTCAATAAAATATTATCAAATCAAGTGTAACAATGTATAACTGTAATAATGTATTATATACCACGATCAGGTGGGATTTATCACATGTATATGTAAGGCTTGTTTGACCCTTGAACATCAATTAATGTAATCCATCACATCAACAGGCTAAAAAAGAAAAATCACATGATTATATCATGTGATACAGAAAACAGCTTATGAGGCTTAAAGCAACCTTATTCATCATTGCCAAAGCTTACAAACAACCAAGATGCCCTTCAGAAGTTGAATGGATAAGTTAACTATAGTACATTTAGACTGCGGATTGAACCCACAGGCTTTCTGCTTCTGAACTACACCCCCAGCACTATTTCATTTTTTATTTTGAAACAAGGTCTTGCTAAGTTGCTGAGGCTGGCCTCAAAGTTGCGATTCTCCTGTTTCAGCCTTAGACAATGGGATGTTATCTCTAAGAAAAGGATCTGCTACTAAGCCATGCAAAGACATGGAAGTTCAGGTGCATGTTACTAAGAGAAAGAAGCTGATCTGAAAAGGCTGCATCGGTCGTACATTGTATGATAGAAATTATATGACATCCTGGAAAAGCTAAAACTATGGAGATAGCTGAATGATTAGTAATGGCCAGGTATTAGGGTTGTGGGGAGGAAGGAATACATAGGCAGAACACAGAGAATGTCATGAAAATAGCATGACACTATTATGACGGATACATGTATGCATTTGTCTAAACTCATAAGCACCAAGAGCGAATCCTAAGGTCAACCATGAACTTTGAGGGATTGTGATGAGCCAATGTCGGTGCATCAATTGTGAATGTACACTCTGGTGGGGGGTGTTGGTAAGGGAGCAGCTATGCATGTGTGGGGAGAGGGGACATATGGGAAGTCTCTGTACTTCCCCTTGCTTTTGCTGTGAGCCTAAAACTGTTGTGCAAAAAGAAAGCCTTTAAACGACTAAAAATAGCTACTGGTAGTAATAAAAGATATTGGTTTTGTTATATTAATCAGAGAACACAATTTTATAAAGGAAAAAATTGGAAAAATGTTTATAGTCAGAAGAAATTGCTTGTAAGATTTCAATTTGGATGATTTATCTGTTGTTTAAATAGAAATGTCCTTACAAATAAAAATACATGCCACTCAATTTAAAATCTATTCTAGAGAAGGGTAAAACTGGCTGATTAGAGGCACCCAGAATTCTCTTGATTCTCCATGAGAAGGAACGGAGACAACAGGTGTGCAGCTGCACGTGCAGGAGGGGGATTGCAGGAAAGTGCTAGAGTTCAACAATAGAGAGTCAATGACCAGGTGAAATACAGAATATTAGACATTAGTAGAGTAAGAGAAACAGAGAGTCCCAGCACAGAGCCCTTAGCAGCTCAGCATGGGGAGGGGCAGTACCCCCTCAGCAGGGGCATAGGTGAAAAAGTCTGGGAGCTCTCCACAGTGCGGAATCTGGCTGGCACCTTGCAAACAGACACAAGACCTGGGGTCTGCATAGTACGCTGGCACTGGAGAAGAAATTCTCTGCATTTCCCTGTGAATTCAGCTGGTGCCATAACTGGGCACCATCTTGAGCTTGCTGCTCAGGGCATCAGAAGCTCCTGCATTTTTCTATCTCCAAGACCCAAGGACGCTTCTCTTCGCTGATTCAGCAGGCCACCACTCCAAGAGTGAGCGTTGGCCCAGGGGAGTGACTCCAACACAAATCCACTGGGAATTGTATGCAGCGAGGCTGCGATGCGGAGGGAAGTGGAAGACTCTCCACGTCAAAATGGCAGTTTGTGAGATCTGTTTTAGAGTCTGGAGGAGAGAAAAGCCATGTGAGATTACACACGTAATCTAAGTTTGGGGCCCCAGGATCACGGGTGGGAACCAGCCATCCCCACCCCAGCAAAGATCTTTGTGGACCCATGGCCTCTCTCCACCCACAGGGGCACCTGGGACTAAGGACCAACCTGGCATTTGCACCACCCTTGCAGCTTGCAGTCCAGGGAGCTCTGGGAAGAAGCTTTGCCTGGGAGCTCAGCATTCCTTGCAGGCTCCTTCATGCACCATGGAAAAGGCCTAGGTCCTGCCTCTGGAGAGCACGCCCCAAGGGACTGTGGAGAGAAGTGTTGCCTCGCCAGTTCCACATTCCTGGATAGCTCATTCCAACATGCAAAGCAGCTTAGAGGAATTCCATAAAGCTTCATCCACAAAGCACTCCTGCCAGTCGCCTGGAGAGCATCATGAGAGAAAGAATTGGGGGGTAATAACCCCTAACCATGACTATATTTTTTCTTTTTTTCCATTTCCCTTTTAATTTTTCTTTATCTTTTCTCCTTTTATAAAATTTGCTTATTTATCATTTTAATCTTTTTATTTCTTCTATATTTTCTTACCCTTCTTCACTATTGTTATCTTTTTTATTTTATTTATTTTATTCTCACCCTTCCTTTTCTGTCATTGTTGCTGCTGCTGTTATTGTTTTGTTGTTTTTATCTTTTTATATTTGTGTGTTTGCATGTGTGTGCATGTGTGTGTATGTGTGTGTGTGTGTGTGTGTGTGTGTGTGTGTGTGCGTGTGTGTGTTGAGCTGGGAATTAAGCCCGGGACTTAGTGCATGTTGGGCAGGACCTCTGCCACTGAGCTACACTCGCAGCCCAGCCCACCTGAGAGGAGCTGCATCCAGCTCCAGCCACAACCTAGTCCCCTCTGAACCCTGAAGGATGCTTCAATCTTAAGAACAAAAGCCTCCAGTCAATGATACATCTACAAGGGTCTGACATCCTGGACGTCACTCTCAAGGTAACAGCAAACAGAAATAACACAACTGTTGAAGACACTACACCTATGAGGGTCCTCAGCATGGGTGGCTCCCACATCCTCTCAGACTGCGCATTGCTGGCAAGACTGGATGTGAGCACCATAGAGGGGGAGCGCTGATGCTGGCCCTTGCCTCTGCATGGAAAACACCAAGAACTGTACTAGTGAATAATCAGAGGATAAAAGCTTCAGGCCCTTCACTGCATTTGGAACAGCCAATTTCAGAATCGCTTTCAGGTAAGAGTCAATATCATCAGCGCCTATGGAAACTCCACCACTTAAAAGGGCCTTCCACTCCTTTTGTATGAGTAACCACAGAGAATGTACCCCACATAATCTATGGTCTCTACAACACCTGCCCAAATTACCAGAGGGGCCCTACTCTTGCATGACTTACAGAGAAAGTGGGTACCCCAGGCTCCAATACAGTATACATCATGTCAAAACTCACTAATTACAGCCAAAGAAGTCACAAGATTATAATATGAAGCCCAATTGGAAGTAAACTCTACACTAGTGAACAAAATGGAACCCCAAGACATACCATCAAGAGAAGGCCACTTGTTAAGAGGGCCCTCACATAAAAGTGAAAGATATCCACCCCAACAGGTGCACAAATCTCAGCATGAAACACAAGAAATATGAAAAGGCAACCAGATGTGTCCTAAAATTTATAATCTATAGTAACAGATTCCAAAGATATTGAAGTGAATAAAATGCCAGATAAAGGATTCAAAAGAATGATTTTTTAAAGCTCAATAAATTTCAAAAGAATACAGATAAACAATTGGATAAATTAAAGAAGATAATGCAGGATATGAATGAGAAATCCAATAGTGAGATAGCAATTTTAAAGAAGAATCAAACAGAAATCTTGAAAATCAACAGGAAACAATCCTACAAAATGGAAGAAAATTTTAATAACTATTCATCTGACAGAGGATTAATATCAATAACACATAAAGAACTAAAAAAACAACAAAAACCCACAAGTAAGCCAATAAAAAATGGGCAAATTACCTGAATAGACACGTCTCAGGAGACCAAGTAAATATATGAACAAAAATTAACATGTTTAACCATCAGGGAAGTACAGATCAAAACTACATTGAGATTCCATCTCACCCCAGTTAGAATAGCTTTATACAAAGTAATAATAACAACAACAACAAATGTTGGTGGGGATGTGGAGAAAACCGAGCCCTTATACACTGTTGGTGGGGATATAAATTAGTACAACCACTATGAAAAACAGTATGAAGGCCCCTTAAAATATGAAAAATAGAACAATCATATGATCCAGCTGTACCACTCCTGAGTAGATATCTAAAGGGAATGAAGTCAGAAGACAACAGACACACATCCATGTTTATTGTGGCACTATTCCAAAAGCCAAGATATAAGCCAGGCGTGGTGGCACACACTTGTAATCCCAGTACTTGGAAGGCTAAGACCGGAGGATCCGGGTTCATGACCAGCCTCAGCTACTTAGTGAGGCCCTCTGTAACTTAGTGAGACTCTGTTTCAAAATAAAGAATAAAAAATAGGGCTGGGGGTGTAGCTTGGAGGTAGAATGCCCCTGGGTTCAATCCCTAGTTCCACCAAAAAAAAAAAAAAGCCAAGCTATAGAATCAGCCCAGGTGCCCATTGAAAAATGAATATATAAAGAAAATATCGTATACAGACACATGAAGTATTATTCAGCCATAAATAAAAATGAAATCTTGTCATTTTCAGAAAATTAATGAAGCCAGGCATGGTGACACAAGCTTGTAATCCCAGTACTTGGGATGCAGAGACAGGAGGATCACAGGTTCAAAGCCAGCCTCAGCAACTTAGTGAGGCCTTCTGGAACTTAGTGAGACCCTGTTTCCAAATAAGAAATATTGGGGGTATAACTTGGAGGTAGAGTGCCTCTGGATTCCATCCCCAGTACCAAAATAAAAAAGGAAAATGAATGGAACTGGAGGATATCGTGTAGAGTGAAACAAGTCAGACACAGAAGGACAGAGGATTGCATGCTTTCTTTCATATGCAGAAACTAAAAAACAAAACAACAACCAAAAAAGCAAAAATAAACCCCCTAAAAGTAGAAGGACTATTAAGGACTAGAAAGGGAGCTGGGGGACGTGGGGAGAGAGGGGAGGGCCAGAGAAAGTAGAAGGGAAAGAGGACATGATCAATGTGCAATATGTGCATGTATAGATATGTAACAGTGAAACCCATTAATCATGCAATTAATACATGTTAATAAAAATCTAAATGTATTTATGTATATTCTACTTTGTATTGATTTTTAAAAAATAGACACTGCTGAATTCCATCTCTCAGTGATATATCTCTGAATCTCAAAATCAGGGTCTAGTTCTGCATATGACATACACAGACATCACTGGAGCTCACCAAGATTACTTATTTCTAAGCCATTCGCTAGGAGTCTTATAGGTAAAACATAGAAGCATATACTTTTAACAAGGTCCCACATAATTAGCATTTAATCAATGCTTCATCATATTGAAATCGGAGAAATACTGTACCATAAGCAATATAACAATATGGCGCCCCTGACCAGAACAAAGCAAGGATCTGAACAACAGCCGGAGGTCAGTGCAACCCAAGGACTGGCTTATCAAGGCAAAGGTAAGCAGGGAGAGTGGTACAAATGTCAGAACTCCCCGAGGACATATGACTTGACTGAGGTATGCACGAGGAATAAGAGCAAACGAGGGCAGAAGGCTATTTCGAGCCACCAGCAGCAGAAACATGACAATTAAATGTGTTTCAGGAAGTGCTATTCATCCTCTAGCTTCTGTGGGTATAACCTGCCCTGTGCCCACAGCTGTATCCTGCAAATAAAGAGTTAGTTTGTTGATGAGTAGAGATGTGTTCTGATGGAAGTAGGAAACCAACAGGAGTAAGAATACTAAGATTACATGAAACTTCTAACAGTAAACCCAAGTGGATAGGGAGATGATACATAGACCAGATTTTACTTGTTTTAATCATTCACTTATTTTTCAACAAATTTATGGAGGTATGATTTATGTACTATATAATTCACCCTTTTTTTTTACTCTTGGTAATTTTGAGTGTGCAACCATCATAATTATCCAGTTTTAGAAAATTTTCATCACACAAATAATTTCCTTCATGCCCAATAGCTGTTTATCCCTGTCTCCACCCAACGTCTCATGCCCCAAGCAACCAGTAATCTATTTAGTGGCTCTGTTGGTTTGCCTTTGCTGGACATTTATATAAATGCAATCACACCTTTTAGCTATTGTGAATAATCATGAAATGAACATTTGTGGGCAATTTTTATCATGGATATTTGTTTTCATTTACGTTAAGCAGAATGAGGGTACAGAATTGCTAGAATGTATGTTTATGGTTGACTGTTTTTCAAATTGGCTGTTCTATTCTACATCCTCACCAACAATGTAAGAGGTTTGCCAATCCTCCATACCCTTGCCAACATTTGTTCTCAGTCTTTTTGATTACAGCCACTCTAGTGGGTATGAAATGGTATGTTATTGTGGTTTTAATTTGCCTTTCCCTGCTGACTAATGATGTTAAGCATCGTTTCATGTGCTAATTAGCCATTCATATATTTTCTTTGGCAAAATGTCTGTCAAAATATTTTGTCTGTTTTTAATTATATTGTCTTGTCTTCTTATCATTGAGATGTAAGAGTTGTTTGTATATTCTGAATACACATCCTTTATCAGGTATATGATTTGCAAACATTTTCTCCCTTTCTCTGGCTGGTCTTTTCCTTTCCATAATAGTGGTCTGGGAAGCATGAAAGTTTTGAAATTTGATGAGATTCAGTTTATTGGTTTTTTCTTTTATGGGCCATGCTTTTTATTGTCATAACTAATAAATCTTTGCCTAACCCAAGCTCTTCAAAGACTTTCTCCTATATTTTCTCCAAAAACATATTTTTTAGCTGTTACATCTATCTCTGATCCACTTTGATTTCTGTGTATAGTGTGAGATAGGGGCGTAGCTCTACCTTTTTAAATGTCCCAGCATCATTTGTTGAAAAGACTGTCCTTCTTCCAACTTAATTGCCTTGGCTCCTTTTTTTTTTCTTGGCTCCTTTTTTTAAATATCAATTTGAACATAAATACTAGAGTTTATTTCTAGACTCTCAGTTCTGTTCAATTTACCTGTATCTTGAACCTTATTCCAGTACCACACCATCCTGGTAAATTTCAAATTGGAAAGTAAGCATCCTTCAACTTCATTATTTTATTAAAAAAAGTTTTGACTATTGTGGGTTTTTCCATTCAATCTTATTTGACATTTAGTTCTTAAACAAGTAAGTGCCCTTGAAGCTTTCACTTGCCCGTCAGATTTTTAAGTCATCAAGTGCTATGTTGTTCACATAACAAGAAAACACAAACCTTTTGAGGCACTGTGATTGAACACTAACTATAGGGATATAACAATGTACATAAAGTACCACATGTGGGCATGACAAATTTTATTTAAAAAAATTCATAGATTCTTAGCACCATGTTATTCAGGAAAGAGTGTGGAAATGTTTCTGATAAACACATGAATAGGAAAGTTTAGAGTAAAAACATCTCCACTTACTTATTTCATCACTAATTTCCAATCTTTCTCATAGTGCAAAGATGTTTTACATATATCATTCATGATAACATTACAAAATAATCATCTACACAAGAAATCATTGTTGTAAGTACCAACTAATCCATCAAGACAAGTTAAAATAGCTGAGCAAACTGTTATGATCACTAAAAAGATGCAGCAGTATCTCCTGATATATATATATATGTCTCTTTTATGTTTGTTTGATACATTTTATTTTCTGGGAAATATGCTAAGGAAGTCACAAAAATATGATAAAATCGGCATGTGTTATTATATTTGATAGATAATATTGAATGTTTACCACTTTCTTCTGAATATATTATCCAATAAATCTTTAATTGCTTTTTTATCTGTGGGTAAAACAAAATGAGTATCACAATATCAGCAGCCCAGAAATATACAGCTACTAAAAATCAAGACGGCAATATTTGGATTCAAACCTAACCTGATGATTCTTTGGAAGTGTCTGCAATTAAAAGCTGTGGTCCGCATTTATATACCACCCAATCAGTATCCTGCAAGCGTTCCTATAATCAAAGGCCTCCTGAAGTTGGGGGGAATTTTCTGGCTATTTTTCACACAGAAAAGAAATTCCCTCACATACCCAGGCGCCAGCGTTTACTGTGCTGTGTCACTCACTGTGAGGGATGATGCGAGATTTCCTTCTCCATGGAGCTCAAGGCTGGTCATAAAATAAGACTTTCTGGGTGAAGTTTGTCCTTTGGTGTGCCTGGAAGAGAAAAGCTGAAGCTACACCAAATCATCCTCTGACTGGTCTCCACTGGCTTCCCGATTGGGCACCACTCAAGTGTGAGCCAGCTGTGCCGTGCCTCTCTCTACCCTGAGTCACGACAGGTACCAAGCAGCACCACCAATCCACAGGAAAGATGCTTGCAGCAGGAGAGACACTTTGCCAGAACCTTTAAAAAAAAGTCCTTAAGCTCCTTATCCAGGATCAAGATTGCAACGTACTTCATGAAAATACATGAAGTCAAGCTGCCTGATCTCTTTCACAGAACCTATATAAAGTCTTCCATGCTAGTAAGATCAGGCAATTGACAGAAAAAGCAGCTCAGCCTGCATGTCCTAAAACCATCTGGCAAAAGTCACCTGTTACTTCCAGAGCTGCTTACCTCCATTCTCAGGTGTACTCGTGTGTGTGTGTGTGTGTGTGTGTGTGTGTGTGTACGTATGCATGTGTGAATGGCATTGGGAATTGAACCCAGGAGTATTCTACCTCTGAGCTACACCCTCAGCCCTATTTTATTTTTATTTTGAAACAGGGTCTCACTGAGTTGCTGAGGTTGGTCATGAACCTGCGATCCGCCTGTCTCAGCCTCCCAAGTACTGGGATTACAGGCATGCACCATCACACCCAGCTCTCAGGTGTACTTTTGATATTCAGTGACAAACAAATAATAAAGATAGATAAGTTGATGCTAATTAACTGGCAAACGCTTTAGCTTCCCAAACAAAGCATTTCTAAAGCCATGATTCCCCTAGCACTAAACATAGTCTGTTCACATTAGATCTATTAGAAGTAATTTGTTTTCAATAATAGATCAACCAGAATGAAGAAAGTCAGCCAAAGACAACTCTATGACAGCTGCGCTCTCAGAGCCTAACTCGTAGCCCTGGGCGTGGGGAAGCACAGGTGCTCTCTCCTCTGGCACTTTGAGTTAGTGTTGTGGAACACTGTTTCTCAAATTTTAGCGTGCAGGTGAATAACCTAGGATCTTCTTAAGATGCAGATTCAGTAAGTCAAGCAGGGGTGGGGGTCTGGAATTCTACTTTTAAGAAGCACCCAAGTGATGCTGAGATGGCTAGTTTTGGGATCACACTGAATAGTACCTTGAAGTTCATGAACAAGGAAACCACACCTGGGAGCACAAAAATATTGAGACCAAGGATGCTTCCATTCTTTCAGTATTTTATATACAAGTAGTTTAGGGTTTAGAATATGGGAAAAGAAGTGGGACTTTTAAAAATATTAGAATATTAAGATATTCTTTTAATATTTTAATTATTTTTCTTCTTTTTTAGAATATTAAAAAAGAAGTAGGACTTTAAAAAAAAAGAGGAGGTATTTAGAAAGCTAAGCATTACTATTCCCCAGTGCAGATCTTTGAAACCACGTGTGCATTTCTTTGTTCATGTATTCATTCACACACATGAAATATATTTGGCATGGACCCTATGTAGTCACTGTGCTAGGTTCCAGAGTACAATATTAAACAGGGAAAATTGGGGAGTTTAATAAACTCACAAGTTAATCTAAGCACGTAATGAATTGTGAGATGGAGGTAATCATTTGTGTTGCATACAAGGAAGATCAGAAATGGAGGAGAAGATTTCATTCTGCAAGGAAGAGAGAGAAGGAAGGCAGCTCCAGGAAAAGTTCATAGCAAAAATTGATAATGAGTTTTTGATGACTTAACTTATGTCAGGTACTGTTCTAAGTACTTTTTTTTTCAGTACTGGGGATTGAACCCAGGGGCTTTCTACCTCCGCGCTACACTCCCGGCCCTATTTTTTATACTTTATTTTGAAACCAGGTCTCACAAAGTTGCGGAGGGCCTCACTAAGTAGAAAGAGAGAGAGACAGGGAGAGAGAGAGAGAGAGAGAGCTGAGGCTGGCCACGAACCCAGATCCTCCAGTCTCTGCCTCCCAAAGTACTGGGATTACAAGCGTGCGCCAGCACACCCGGCATAAGTACTTTAATACTCACAAATTTCCCTTTTAAGATAGTTGAACTTCTTATCCCTATTTTATTGTGGAGAAAACAAAGGCAAAGAGAAATTGCATCACTTGTCAAGCAAGTGACTTACTGATGATAATTGATAGCAGCAAAATTTCCTCTACGTATTACTTAACCAATATATCCCACAAAGTAGACATTACTGGTAATCAGCAAGATTCCTTGTTCTCCTGTATCCTGCAGGGCACATTCCTCTTTGAGTATGTGCATAGACACATGCTAATGAAAGGTGATTAGAAGTGACCAGTGCAACTTCCAGCATTTGCAAGCCAGCGTACAGTTTTCCATGCCCTGAGCTCATGCTCTTTACCTGCCCTGATGGGAACCTGCCCCCATAGATGCTATGGAATCTCTACAAAATCAAAAGATTCTGAGTGCTCAGCCTCCACAAACAGGACGGCATCCTCTGATTATCTCCCAGACCCATGCAAGAACTTGCAAGTGCAAGAAATAAACTTCTGTGTCATCAAATGGATTTTCATGATGCTGGTTACCACAGCCTCACCAAGTCTATTGTGATATTGATAATGCATTGCAAAATAAGGATGAGCTTAAGTCAGCAGAGGAAGCGAGGGTTCGCTGAAGAGGACACTCAAGGTGGGCATAGGAGATGCTCAGAGGTGTTAAACAGGATCGTCCACAGAGGAAACTTCAGGAAGTTGGGCTCTACTACAAAATAAGTTTCTTTTTTTTTTTTTTTTTTTGCTGTACCGGGGATTGAACCCAGGGGCGTTCTACCTCTGCGCCACACCCCCGGCCCTATTTTTTATACTTTATTTTGAAACCGGGTCTCACGAAGTTGCGGAGGGCCTCACTAAGTAGAGAGAGAGAGAGAGAGAGGTAGAGAGAGAGAGACAGGGAGAGAGAGAGCTGAGGCTGACCGCGAACCCGGATCCTCCGGTCTCCGCCTCCCAAAGTACTGGGATGACAAGCGTG
>PVJS01036658.1:10000-20336 GCA_004027185.1 Glis glis | reverse complement strand
ATGGTCTATTTAATAAGTAAATGTGAGCCGGGCATGGTGGCGCACGCTTATAATCCCAGTACTTGGGAGGCTAAGACAGGAGGATTGCAGGGTCGCGGCCAGCCTCAGCTATTTAGTGAGGTCCTCCGCAACTTAGTGAGACCCTGTTTCAAAATAAAGAAAAAAAAAATAGGGCTGGGGGTGTAGCTTGAAGGTAGAATGCCCCTGGGTTCAATCCCCAGTACTGCAAAAAAAAAAAAAACATAATAAGTAAATCTGTACCCTGAATGCCTCATTGGAAATATTATATTGTGATAAGCTGATTCACCTTCAGCCTTGAGAAGATGAATAACTTATAGACATCTAAAGGCTAAAAAAAATTAAAAAAAAAAACTTGGTGAAGCCAGGCATGGTGGTGCATGCTTGTAATCCCAGTACTTGGGAAGCTGAAACAGGAGGATTGCAGGTTCAAGGTCAGCCTCAGCTACTTAGTGAGGCCCTCCACAACTTAGTGAGACCCTGTTTCAAAATAAAGAATAAAAAACAGGGCTGAGGGTATAGCTCAGAGTAGAATGCCCCTGGGTTCAATCCCCAGTACTGCAAAAAAAAAAAAAAAAAAACTTGGTAAAAACTTTTTCTCCTTTTCAAGTGGACTTATTTCTATTCAATCTACTACATCTTCAATCTCCATCTCTCTCCACTGCCCCCTTTACCTCAGTCTACAGACATGCACAGGATTCCCATGATTTTGAAAGCACCTTCAGTGGATTCACCTTCCCTCCTAATGCAATATTATTCTATCTTTATTTTCCTTTGATAGTCATACTTCAGCAAGTGCTACGAAGACAACTTTAGGCTTGAAATGCAGCACAGGATCTCTTCACAGCAACTAATATTTTCTAAAGACCCACAACTGTGCTAGATCCTAGGAATATGAAGAGAATTCAAATACAGAGCTTATAGTTCTACAGTACAGTGTGATAAATGCTGTGACATATGTATGGACAAGGTATTAAGACAACATGGAAGGTCAGTTACTCTCAAATTAAGGAATGGCAAAAATAAGAACTAGCTACAGAAGGAGGAAATTCAACTTGCTTAATATAACCAATAAATTCATTATCTCAGGAACATGAGCATGGCGGGGGGGGGGAGAATGGTATGTCAAGTCTGGAAAGACAGATTGGAGCTATTATATAGTATGATAAGGACCTTGAAATTTAACTTGGAAATGATGGAAACTATTTAGAAGGTGACAATCAGATTGCATTTTAGGCTCCTGGTTGCAATAGGAAGAATGGATTGGGTTGGCAAGACCAGTAAGGAAATTGTTTTCATAATTTAGTTTTTAAAAATGGGAGATCTGAAATAAAATAGTGATAAAGGAAGAGCGAAATATTGGTCAGCGATATTAAGGTAATAGAATCAAGAAGAGATTGGAATGAGAAAAGGAATCAAGGGAGACTTCCAAGTTTCTAGCTTTTCAATTTTCCCCATGTTGAGTTAGAAATGTTACAAGCCAGTGGCACACACTTGTAAACCCAGTACTTGGGAGGCTGAGACAGGAGGATAGCAGGTTCAGGGCCAGCCTCAACAACTCAAGGCCCTCCGCAATTTAGTGAAACACTGTTTTAAAATAAAAAGATAAAATAGGGCTGGGGATGTAGCTCAGAGGTAGAATGCCCCTGGGTTCAATCCCCAGTACCACAAAAAAAAAAGTTTAAGAATTGTGACATAGCTATGCCCAGAGAGACAGTTGTTTATAGAGCTTAAGGGGAAGATTTGAGCTGAATATATATACCTTTGATACTCATCTGCTTAAATGACAGATGAAACCTGGGCTTTTTTTAGGATTGTGAGCCATGTGGGTGGGGAATCTGAGCTAGTAACCAGGAAGTCAACAAGTGACAAAGATGAGATAGGGTGGAGAATGGTATTTGCAGATATCATGGGATCCTTCACAGAAACAGCAGGGGAATGCTGGTTTAGATGTAGCACTGAAGAATGAAGAGAAAATTGAACTCATCACCAAACCCAGTATTCATGAATAAATGAGACCAAAAAAAAAAGACAACAAAGTATGAATTCAAGAAAGTTGCAAAGAGATAATATCTTGGGGGGGTAGCATTTTTTTTAAAACCAGGAGGCAAAGCAAGAATTCTGTGAGGAGAATCAGGACGTGGTGAATTAGAGCATCAGAGAAGGAATGTAAAGATTTTGGAGGGAGAAAAGCAAAGCACAAGTGAGAACACAAAAAGAAAGATGATGACTAAGGATAACAGGAACATAGAGTAGTATTCACCAGCCTGGAGATTTCAAAACAAAAATCCTGTATAAATCTGCACTTCAAGCCGGGCATGGTGGCGCACGCTTGTAATTCCAGTACTTTGGGAGGCAGAGACTGGAGGATCCGGGCTCGCGGCCAGCCTCAGCGCGCGCGCTCTCTCTCTCTCTCTCTCTCTCTCTCTTTCTCTCTCTCTCTCTCTACCTAGTGAGGCCCTCCACAACTTCGTGAGACCCGGTTTCAAAATAAAGTATAAAAAAAATAGGGCCGGGGGTGGTGGCGCACACTTGTAATCCCAGTACTTTGGTAGGCGGAGACCGGAGGATCCGGGTTTGCGCCAGCCTCAGCGCGCATGCGCACACACACCGCGCGATCGATCAATCGATGGATCGATCTATCTCTCTTTCTCTCTCCTTCTCTCTCTCTGTCTCTCTCTCTCTCCACTTAGTGAGGCCCTCTGCAACTTCGTGAGACTCGGTTTCAAAAATAAAGTATAAAAAATAGGGCCGGGGGTGTAGCGCGGAGGTAGAACGCCCCTGGGTTCAATCCCCGGTACCGCAAAAAAAAAAAAAAAAAATCTGCACTTCACAGCACAACCCAAATAGCCAATTATGGAACCAACCTAGGTGTTCGTCAACAGATGAATGAAAATGCGGTATATACACACACAGTTTGAGACCTGGCGTTTGGTTAAAGTGATAAATTGCCAATGTTAGATTTTTCCTCTTCTTGCAAACCCATGGAATTCTTTGAATCTTCACCAAAAAAATAGTTAATCTGCTATGAAGAGGAAGAGCAAGTAAGAGACTATTTTTAGAATCAGAGGAATCTGGAATTGGGCCATGCTGAAATGTAGACTAACAGAGGAATGTTTATGAACATATTTGACTCGCTGTCTTTCCCTGGAAAGCAGTGTGAGGTTCAAAAAAAGAGCATGGGCTTGTTAAAAATAATGTTTATGAATAGTTTGTAATAACACGGAAATGTGCCTTATGTCGTAACAGTAAGAAAGAACAGCTGGATAAAAATTATACTTGTAAAATAATCATAACTCTGTTAAACAAAAAAAATGAAGCATTCCACTTAGAAGAAAAGATATGGGGCAATACAGATCAAAATGTCAACAATGTTTGCCGCTAGAGGATGTAATCTTGCTGCTTTTCTGCATTTCACAAATGATTTACAATCCCTATATATTTATTTTATAATTGGAAACATAATAACTTTCAAAATAAGGGAAGTAATAAAAAGAAGAAAAGAAAGAAAATGTGAGTTTGCAAGTCATACTGATTTGAGTTCAAATAACTTCAAAGTTAAGACATGTTCATAAAGCCAAGGAGAATAATTGTATTTAGTACCTACTGGGTTCCAGTTACCTTAAATACATCAGTTCTGCCACCAGACCCGAGCAAGAAGAACCACTTACCTATATCCCCATGATAACACACAGACACACACACATACACTGAAAACACAAGAGTATCTTTATCATTTAGGTACAGGGAATGCTTCTCCACAGCTCTTGCCCTATGAAAGGTAACTGTATTCAAATGTTATAACTGTTTGTGGGATTTTCTAGTGGTGAGAGTTAAAGTATGGAGAGGATTCACATGGCAAAGTGCTTAGGTAAGAGAAGGCTAATCAATTAACTTGTCCAACCCTTCCCCTCGTATAGCATGAATGAAATAGATTCTCACGTGGCCAAAAAACATTTCCAGTAGAACCAAGCATTCACAGCCTCACTTCTGTTCATAGTCTAATCTGTGGTTTGGAGATACTCATGATTTAGGGTGGTATTTGCAACAGTCGTATATGGTGATTGTGGTAAGCAATCTTCTAAAGTGACCTCCAGTCATTTTAAACATGTTACTCAGCCAAGCATGGTGGTGCACGCTTGTAATCCCAGTACTTGGGAGGCTGAGACCAGAGGATCTGGGTTCATGGCCAGCCTCAGCTACTTAGTGAGGCCCTCCACAACTTAGTGAGACCCTATTTCAAAATAAAGATAAAAAAATAGGGCTGGGGGGGGTAGCTCGGAGGTAGAATGCCCCTGGGTTCAATGTCCAGTACCCCCCAAAAAAACAAAAAAAATGTTACTTTAATCAAGATTTTTACATAAATTGTATTCTGTTGTACAATGGTCTAAAGGATTAAAAATAAAATGTTTTATAAAAATATAAATTAAAATAGCCGGGCATGCGGGTGTGGTGGCGCACGCTTGTAATCTCAGTACTTTGGGAGGTGGAGACCGGAGGATCTGGGTTCACGGCCAGCCTCAGCTCTCTCTCTCTCCCTCCCCTTAGTGAGGTCTCTCTCTCTCTCTCTCTCTCTCTCTCTCTCTCTCTCTCTCCTCCCCTTAGTGAGGCCCTCCGCAACTTCATGAGACCCGGTTTCAAAATAAAGTATAAAAAACAGGACTGGGGGTGCAGCGTGGAGGTAGAACGCACCTGCGTTCAATCCCCGGTACCCCCCAAAAAATAGCTGGGCATGGTGGCACATGCTTGTAATCCCAATACTTTGGAAGGTGGAGACCGAAGGATCCGGATTCGCTACCAGCCTCAGCTCTCTCTCTCTCTCTCTCTCTCTGTCTCTCTCTCTCTCTCCCTCTCTCTCTCTCTCTCTCTCTCTCCCCCTTTCTCTCTCTCTCTCTCTCTCTCTCTCTCTCTCTACTTAGTGAGCCCTTCAGCAATTTCGTGAGACCCAGTTTCAAAATAAAGTATAAAAAATAGGGCCGGGGGTGTAGCGCGGAGGTAGACTGCCCCTGGGTTCAATCCCCAGTACCGCAAAAAAAAAAAAAAAAAATATATATATATATATATATATATATATATATATATATATATAAAATTAATATATATATAAATTAAAATAAACGCAAAATTAAAAAACATTTTAGTATTTTTCATAAAGCAATCCCAACGTCCTTGTATTTATGTGCTTGTGTAATCACCTCCCCTGGAGTGTGGGCTGGACCTTGTGGATAGTTTCTAACAAGTAGACTACGGCAAAAGTGCTGGTATGTCACTTCTATGATTCGATTTCATGAGACTGACTTCCATCTTGCTAGCAGACTCTCTAGTGCCTTGTCAGCTCACATGCTGTGATGAAACAAGCTGCTATTGTTGGAGAAACTCTTGTGACAAAGAACTGAGGGTGCCAGATAGCCAGTGAGGAACTAAGCCCTCAGCCCAACAACCCACAAGGAAATGAATCCGTCAACAACTTCCCAAGTCACATCTTCAGATGAGAACAGAGGCCTTGGCCAACAGCTTGACTTAGAGTTGACAGAGAACAGGAAGCCGAGGACCAACCTAAGGCATGCCAGATTCCCACCCCAGCAAAACTGGGAGATAATAAATGTTCTTCCAGGCCACAGAGTAGGGGTAATTTGTTATGCAGAATACATAACTAAAAGTTGGCTGAAGCTGGGCGTGGTGGCGCAAGCTTGTAATCCCAGTACTTGGGAGGCTGAGACAAGAGGATAGCAGGTTCACAGCCAGCCTCAGCTATTTAGTGAGGCCCTCTGCAATTTAGTGAGACCCTGTTTCAAAAACGAGAATAAAGTCAGGCGAGGTGGTGCACTCTTGTAATCCCAGTACTTGGGAGGCTGAGACAGGAGGATCCGGGTTCACGGCCAGCCTCAGCTACTTAGTGAGGCCCCCGGCAACTTAGTGAGACCCTGTTTCAAAATAAAAGAATAAAAAATAGGGCTGGGGGTGTAGCTCAGAGGTAGAATGCCCCTGGGTTCAATCCCCTGAACTGCCAATAAATACATACATACATACATACATACTTGGCTGAGACACATTTGAAAATATTAAATATTACATATTACTCTCTCTCTCTCACTCTTTTTTTTTTTTTTTTTTGGTGCTGGGGATTGAACCCAGGCATTCTACCTCCGAGCTATACCCTCAGCCTTTTTTATTTTTATTTCAGTGTGTGTGTGTGTGTGTGTCTAGACATAACAATTCATGAAGTAGGATACCTTTTCTTTACATTGGCACCAGATAGGCTTTGGGCACTGCAAGTAGTATCTGGAAGTACAGCTTGGTGGTAGAGTGCTTGCCTAATACACACCAGTCCCTAGGTTCAATCCCCAGCAACTGCAAAAAATTAAATTATAATTACAAATGAGTTTACCTTTATAAAAACATTTAATAAGGCTTAAGTAAAAATTTTAAATATTAAATAGAATTCAGTTTTACTTGAATAATTTTGATTTTCATTACCAAAAATATATTTTGCTTTGAATTTCAATAAATGAAATTAACAATTTCAAAGGAAAAATAGCTTTTTGATAAATACTAAAATGTTTTTAATTTTGCAGTTATTTTAATTTATATTTATAAAATTTATTCAAATTTTATAAATATAAATGTTTTATTTTTAATCCTTTAGACCATTGTACAATAGAATACAATTTATGTGAAAATCTTGATTAGAGCAATATGTTTAATTATTTTGCTGAAATGAAGGCAAAAAAAATCAATCCTGTGGAATAAGCATGTTATTATGGGTCAAATTGTGTTCTTCCCTAAAATTCATAGGTTAGGGCTGCAGGTGTGGTTCAGCGGTAAGATATGTGCTCAACATGCATGAGGACCTGAATTCAACCCCCAGCAACAAAAAGAAAAAATTATATATCGAAGTCCTAACCCCCAGCACCTTAGAATGTGACCTTATTTGGAATTAGAGTCATTAATTATTGATTTAATTAATTAAGGTGAGGTTACTGGAGCAGGATGGCCTGCTAACCCAGTATGACTACTGCCCTTATCAAAAGGGGAAATTTGGAAACAGAAGCATGTACATAGGGAGAATTCCATGTGGCAACTGGAATTATGTTTCCACAAACCAAGGAAATACCAAGAAGCTAGGAGAGAGACCCGGAACAGATCCTTTTCCAGCTTCTTCAGCAAGAACATGGCTCTGCTCACGCTTTGATGACAGACTTTCAGCCTCCGGAACTGGGGGACAGTAAATACCTGTTGTTTAAGCCACTCAGTTTGTAGTATGTTGTCATGACATACCCTAGAAAACCAATATAGCATGTAATTATTTATAAATTATGTATGTCTTTCTTTTATTACTAACCTAAATATTGCCAGCCCAGCACAGGATACACAGATATGTACAACATTTGATATTTTGAAGACATTCAATCACATAGAACCATAAGTTTAAACGTATTTTAAAATTTGTTATTATACAGGTATATTTTTGCAAGGTAGAAAGATAAAACATTACCATTTTAGCTTTTACATGTAGATTTTTTACGCATTTTGAGTTCCTTTGGCATGTGGTATGAGGTTAAACTTCATTCTTTTGCATGTGGATATCCAGTTGTTCCAGCATCAGTTGTTGAAAAGACTAGTATTTCAAGTAAGGCGTGGTGGTGCATACCTGTAATCCCAGTACTTGGGAGGCTGAGGCAGGGGATCATAGATTTTAAGCCAGCCTCAGCAACTTAGTGAGGTCCTCAGCAATTTAGCAAGAACCTGTTTCAAAATAAAAGTTTCAGCCAGGCATGGTGGCGCACGCTTGTAATCCCAGTACTTGGGAGGCTGAGACAGGAGGATTGCAGGTTCGCAGCCAGCCTCAGCTACTTAGTGAGGCCCTCCACAACTTAGTGAGACCTTGTTTCAAAAAATAAAGTCTAAAAAAATAGGGACGGGGGTGTAGCTTGGAGGTAGAATGTCCCTGGGTTCAATCCCCAGTACCTCAATAAAAAATTAATAATAATAATAATAACAAAAATAAAAATAGGACTGGTGGTGTAGCTCAAAGGTAGAATGCCCTGGGGTTCAATTCACAGTACCACACAAACACATACACACACGAAAAAAAGACCGTATTTCCCCACTAAATTATGTAGGTATCTTTGTTGAAAATCAATTGTCATCTGGGTGTGGTGGCACTTGCTTGTAATCCCAGAACTTGGGAGGCTGAGACAGGAGGATCATAGGTTCATGGCCAGCCTCAGCAACTTAGTGAGACCCTGTTTCAAAATAAAAAATAAAATAGGGCTGGAGTGTAGCTCAGAGGTAGAATGCCCCCTGGGTTCAATGGTTCAATCCCCAGCACCAAAAAAAAAAAATTGTCCATAAATTATAGAGGTATTTCTGGACTGACAATTCTATTCTACTGATATATATCTGTCCTTAAGCCAGTACCACACGGTCTTGATTATTGTAGCTTTGCAGTAGGATTCTAAATTGGGAAATGTGAGTCCTCCAACTTTGCTTTTTTTTTTTTTCCTCATACTGGGAATCAAACAGTTTGGGCTATTCTGAATCTCTTTCATTTCCAACTGAGCTTTAGGATAATATATCAATTTCTGGGAAAAAATTAAAAATATAAAAATTTTAAAAATAGCCAGCTAGAATATTAACAGAAATTGTTGCTAAGTCTTTCAATCCACAAACACATTTATTTTAACCTTCTCTAATTTCTTTCAATGATTTTTGTAGATTTTTTTCTTTTTACGGTACTGGGGATTGAACCCAGAGGCATTCTACCTCTGAAGCTACACCCCCAGCCCTGTTTTGTATTCTTTATTTTGACACAGGGTCTCACTAAGTTGCAGAGGGCCTCACTAAGTAGCTGAGGCTGGCCGCAAACCCGGATCCTCCTGTCTCAGCCTCCCAAGTACTGGGATTACAAGTGTGCTCCACCACGCCCGACTATTGTAGTTTTTTTTATTAAAGTTATTTCTAAGTATTTTATTCTTTCTGATGCTATTGTAGATGGAATTGTTTTCTTAGTTTCATTTTCAGTGTATTCATTGCTAGTATATAAAAAAAATTGATTGTACATATTGATCCTGCATCTTACCACCTTGAATACACTTATTTTTTAACTCATAGTTTTTGTGTATTCCCTAGGATTTATTTTCTATACATACGATCCTGTTTATCTGCAAATAGTTTTGCTTGTTCCTTTCCAATCTGGGTTTCTTTTATTTCTTTTTATTATCTAATTGTCCTGGCTAGAACCTCTAGTATAATGAATTAAAGTGGCAAGAATAGTGTCCTTCTCTTGTTCTTGGTCTGAAGGGGAAAGTTTATTAACTGTTTAATAAGATATCCAATATTTGAGCCGGGCGTGGTGGCGCACGCTTGTAATCCCAGTACTTTGGGAGGCGGAGACCAGAGGATCCGGGTTCGCGGCCAGCCTCAGCTCTCTCTCTCTCTCTCTCTCTCTCTCCCCCTGTCTCTCTCTCTCTCTACTTAGTGAGGCCCTCCGCAACTTCGTGAGACCCAGTTTCAAAATAAAGTATAAAAAATAGGGCCGGGGGTGTAGCGCGGAGGTAGAATGCCCCTGGGTTCAATCCCCGGTACCGCAAAAAAAAAAATCAATAAAAATATATGAACCAGCACTGGACACATGTCTGTTCTTATATGTTCACTTTACTAAATATTATATATCCTGTCATCATCACCTCAGTGTAACAGACCAGTGATTTCTTTTTTTCAGTGCTGGGGATTGAACTCAGGACCTTGTATATGCTAAGCAAGTGCTCTACCACTGAGCTACATCCCCAACCCCTGCAAAGTTAGCTAAGTTTCAAAGAGTAATTCCTAAACACGGGTATCTGTGTTAAATTATAACTATTATATTAAATATATTCTCCTTTGACCTGGCATGGTGGCACACACTTGTAATCCCAGTACTTGGGAGGCTGAGACAGGAGGATCACAGGTTCGTGGCCAGCCTCAGCTACTTAGTGAAGCCCTCCACAACTTAGTGAGACCCTGTTTCAAAATAAAGAATAAAATAGGGCTGGGGGTATAGCTTGAAGGTAGAATGCCCCTGGGTTCAATCCCCAGTACCACAAAAATAAATAAATAAATAAATAAATAAATAAATAAATAAATTCTCCTTCATACAAAATATAGTATGAAGGTTGGGCAGATTAAGTTTATCCCGAAAGCTATTCACAATATTGTTTATGGGAGAATATTTGGCATAGAAATCTAATGAATTAAATAGGTTTCAACGAGCTGCCAGTAGATGGCTCTCTTAATTTGCTATTTTAGTTTGGTTCAGATCTGTGCTTTTACATGTCAG
>PVJS01036658.1:0-5000 GCA_004027185.1 Glis glis | reverse complement strand
CTGAGGAAGTGACATTTCTACGGTGAACCAAAGGAAGAATAGAAGTTCGTTCCATAAAGAGAAAAAGAAACAGAATAAAAAGAAAAAGAAAGCCTAGCATGGTGGCGCACACTTGTAATCCCAGTACTTGGGAGGCAGAAACCGGAGGATCCGGGTTTGCAGCCAGCCTCAGCTACTTAGTGAGGCCCTATGCAACTTCGTGAGACCCGATTTCAAAATAAAGTATAAAAAACAGGGCCGAGAGTGTAGCTCAGAGGTAGAACGCCCCTGGGTTCAATCCCCGGTACCGCAAAAAAAAAAAAAAAAAAAAGAAAAAGAAATAGGTCAAGAGTCTGAAGTGGAAGGCACACCGCAGGTTTAGGAAGAGCCCTAGAAACTCTTGGCAGCCATCTGGTCGCCACAAGAGAAGTCTGCTTCACAGGCCATGTTAAGCCATGTAGATTTTAACTTAAGGACACAAGGAAGTCTTTGTAAGGTTTGAAGCTGAGGATAAGAAGTAGATCAAGTGTTTGTTAATGCTGCGCCTTCTTTCTTTTTTTTTTTTTTTGCGGTACTGGGGATTGAACCCAGGGGCATTCTACCTCCGGGCTACACCCTCAGCCCTATTTTTTTTTTTAATTCTTTATTTTGAAACAGGGTCTCACTAAGTTGCGGAGGGCCTCACTGAGTAGCTGAAGCTGGCCACGAACCCAGATCCTCTGGTCTCAGCCTCCCAAGTACTGGAATTATGAGCGTGGGCCACCACGCCTGGCTAGTGCTGCGTCTTATTTCTATCTGCTCTTGTGCTGATGTAATACGTACTGTTCTGAGCACTTTGCATGTGTTATTGTCTTCATGACATTTCCCATGTCATTCACCTTTTTGTCCTGGTGACAAAATACCTGAGAAAAACAATTTAAAAGGGAAAAATTTTTTCAGCTCATGGTTTCAGAGGTTTTAGTTCACAGTCATTTGGTCCCATCGTTGTGGGCTTGTGGCAATGCAGAACATCATGGCGGGGAGGGTGTGATGGGGGAGAACTGTTCACCTTCTCTCCTTCCTGTTCTCTCAGGAAGGAGAGAGAGAGAGAGAGAATTACAAGGCATCAGGTGCAAGATCTACCCTTCCAGGGCACGCCCCCCAGCGATATATTTCCTCCAACTAGCTCCACCTTCTATCATTTCTAGCACCTCCCAATAGTCCATTCAATTATGAACCCATCAATTGATTAATTTATTAATGAGAACAGAGGCCTCATGATCCCATCATTTTTCAAATCCCCACCTCGGAACACTGCCACATTGGGGATCAAGCCTTCAACACATGGGCCTTTGGAGGACATTTCAGATCCAAACCTTAACAACATTATAAGGTAGGTGCTCTAGGATCCTTCATTTCAGTCTAGCAATCACTTTCTTCCTCTCTGAGAACTGATATGAGCAGTTTCGAACTCATAATGGAAAAGTGGACTGGAAGAGAGTATAGTTGGGTTGCTTTTGGCTGTAAATTATAGAAACCCTAACCAAAAGTAGTTTAAACAACTGAGGAGTTTATTGGTTTATTGAGAAAGTCACAGGTATGGTAAACTGTATCATGGTTTCTCCTGTTTGATTTTTGCTTTGTCTACTTCATCATGAGGCTGGCTCCCCTCATGATCTCAAGATGGCTGCCAGCCGTTTCCTTTTTCCTTTGTTCGTGTTAAGGAGGAAGAAAGAATGTACTTCTTGGAACAAGAAACTTTCTTCCCAGAACTTCCCAACACACACAGTGTGTGTGTGTGTGTGTGTGTGTGTGTGTGTGTGAGAGAGAGAGAGAGAGAGAGAGAGAAAGAGAGAGAAAGAGAGAGAAAGAGAGAGAGAGAGATCATTTTGGTCTAAAATTATCAGTATGATGATCAAGGGAATAGATGAATTCACCCAAGTGAATTAGTGAATTCACTAATTCAAATAGGAATTCACCAAGTAGCTAGCCTAATCAGGACCCATTCCTAGAAATGAAGGTGAGGTTAATTCCTACTAAATTACATAGTTGAGAATAGAAAGGAGTTTCCAAAAGGAAATTTGGGGTATGGCTACCAAGAAGGATCAGAAATGGATGCTGGGAGGTCAGGCATGGTGGTGTACGCCTGTAATCACAGGATTTGGGAGGCTGAGACAGGAGGATCGCAGGTTTGCAGCCAGCCTCAGCTACTTAGTGAGGCCCTCTGCAATTTAGTGAGACCCTGTTTCAAAATAAAGAATAAAAAAATAGGGCTGGGGTTTAGCTCAGAGGTAGAATGCCCCTGGGTTCAATTCCCAGTACCACCAAAAAAAAAAAAAAAAATAGAAATGGATGCTGGGCAGCAAACACGGATGTGGGTCAGAGCCAGTTAGATGACTTTTGCAGTAATCCAAGAAAGAGATGACAATGTCCTGGACAAGGAGAAAGCAGAGAAGGTTAAGAGAAGTGGGCAGATTCAAGTGATGCTTAAAAGGTAGAATGAGCCAGGCTGAGACAGGACAAAAGCAGGTTCAAGGCCAACCTCAGCAACTTCGCGAAGCCCTCCACAACTTAGTGAGACCCTGTTTCAAAATAAAATAGGGCTGAGCGTGTAGCTCAGATGTAGAATGCCCCTGGGTTCAATCCCCATTAACACACACACGCTTGTAATCCCAGTACTTGGGAGGCTGAGACAGACATCTACACATAGATGTAGAATGGATAGGACTTGGTAAATAATTAGCTGAGAAGTTTAAGAACGGGGGTGGGGGGAGGCTAGTCAAAGATAACTCCAAGAACAAACTTTTCTCTTGCTCAGGCTGTGACATGGTTAGCCTAAATGCTTTAAGAATTTCCTGGGCCTAGGTCCATGAATGAGAAAAACTTTCTATGTGTTTCTTTATAGTGTTTTCTAAACTAACCTCATAATCGCTCCTTTACCCTTTAAAGTTCTCTCTTGCTCCTCTGGAGACCCATATACTTATTTCTATAATGTGCTGCTTCTCTGTACCACATCCATTCAAATGTTAAAGTTATTTTTACATTAGCTTCTTTATGCACTACATCAGGTAAACATTTGACCTGGCACTAACCATTGGTGAATGTGTTAAAGTTTGAAATGATTTCAAAGTAGTTTTTTTTTTTTTGCAGTACCGGGGATTGAACCCAGGGGCGTTCCACCTCCGGGCTACTCTCCCGGCCCTATTATTTTATGCTTTATTTTGAAACTGGGTCTCACGAAGTTGCGGAGGCCTCACTAGGTAGAGAGAGAGAGAGAGAGAGTGAGAGAGAGAGAGAGAGAGAGAGAGAGCGCTGAGGCTGGCCGTGAACCCGGATCTTCCGGTCTCCGCCTCCCAAAGTACTGGGATTACAAGCGTGCGCCACCACGCCCAGCCTTCAAAGTAGTTTTGAAGTGTCAAAAATTAGTATGCCTAGAATTGTAGACACAAACTGGGATGGCTGCTCAGCTGATGATTTCTGTGGCTCTGTCTAGTAAGAGATTCCAGGCCCCTGGCCACAAATGTAGGCCACACGATCCAGGATATATCAATTTAAGTTCCTCACTCTCTAGACACAGTGGTTAATCCATCCAAAGGGTGGACTTATGGTTCCTTCTTAGAGATTTTTTTGAACTGAAGTTGAGAAAAAGAGATTCATAACTGGGAATGTAGCTCAGCATCAGAGAGCTTTCCTAGCATGTGTGAAGACCTGGGTTCAATCCCCAACACTTCCAAAATGAGAAAGAGAGAGATTAATTTTCACTTTTTTCTATAATGACTAAGCTTGAAAGATCATAATTCTGGGTTACTCTGATCATGTACTCTTCATGAATTCAAATCATCTACAGAAGTAAAAAATAAAACCATGGAAAAAAGATGCAAGTTATGAAAAGAGAAACAGAGAATCACAAAAATCTTGAAATCTGATAGCATTTCTAAACCTGGATCCTACTATCCCTGGAGTCAGATCTGTTTCTGACTTTTTGCAGTTTGGTCATGTGATCTACAAGAGCAGGGATCCCACGTGACTGGCACATAATAGTGACTCCAAAATTAATTATTGACTTTGGACCAAGATAGACAGCCAGATTTACCTGCCCACAGGAAACAATTTAAAAACCAGACGAAACGTATGAGACAATGGTCTTGAGAATATCAGGTGTTGGAGGACAGTGGAGAGAAAACTGAAAAGGTATACCCTATGACTGCCCTACTTAACTACTTAGAGAAAGTTTCCATGCTATGTCACAAAGAGGTGAATCCAGGTAGAGTCTCAAGGTCTCTCTGAGCCGAAGGGATGGAGTTGGTGGTCTGGGAGGCCACAGCAGCTGGAGTTCTCAGGACCGCATACCAGAGAGGAGATCACGGCATAAAGGGAGTGCTCCAGAGATCTGTAGAGGGTCCGCCTTTATTGTAAATTAAATATTAATCAAAGCGTGCATATGAAGAACTATCTGAGGTGAGAGCTTTTTAAAAATCCCAAAATTCCCTATAGTTTTCTTTGAGCAGATCTGTGTTTGATTTGGGAAAGGAACAAAGGTTCCAATAGTTTCAAAATTATTAAAAGAATGTAAGTCAATAAATCCTTCCTTGTTCCTAATGCTAGTTCCAGTTGGATTTCTTTCACTTGCTACCAAAGCCTAACAATACACCTTACCAATACTAACCAATGTGCCTTACAATTCTACTTCTTAGAGTTTATCTTCAGGATCTAATAAAAAAGTCCAAAGATTTTAAATATGAGAATGTTTACTTTTTTTTTTGGCAGTACTGGGGATTGAACTCAGGGGGATTCTACCTCCGAGCTATACCCCCAGCCCTATTTTTTTATTCTTTCTTTTGAAACAGGGACTCACTAAGTTGTGTAGCTGAGGCTGGCCACAAACCTGCGATCCTCCTGTCTCAGCCTCCCAAGTACTGGGATGACAAACATAGGCCACCATGCCCGGTTTTGAGTTTCAGGTTTTTAAAAAAATGTATCTGAAGCCTGGTGTGATGGTGCATGCTTGTAATCCCAGTACTTGGGAGGCTGAGACAGGAGGA
>PVJS01036657.1:0-20338 GCA_004027185.1 Glis glis | reverse complement strand
TAGCGCAGAGGTAGAACGCCCCTGCGTTCAATCCCCGGTACCGCAAAAAAAAAAAAAATGTATCAGGGATCGCCGTATTCCTCTCTCTCTCTCTCTCTCTTCCCTGTCCAACAAATTAAAATTACCTTTAAGGAAAAAAATTTAGACTATATAACCATGATATTTAACATAGGAAGAGCAAGCAGATTCTAAATATAATTTTAAATATGGAGAAGTATACCTAATATATGCCAAAAAACCCAGTTTATTTAAATCCCCATATCAATATATATGAAAATAATTTTTGAGTGTGTATGCTCACTCTCTAAAAATAAGTTACAGAGCTGCTAAATGCAGAATGCTATTACTGTAGCCTCATATCCTAGCAATCCATAGGGGGCCCATAAATTTCAAACTGAAAATGGAAACATATGATCTGAGAAATATATGTACATGTATTATAACACAAGACAGAATGTTTAAAAATCCAAAGTGTAGCAGAAGAGTTGGAAGGTATTAGTACTCTGTATGCAATGCTGCACACAATTATTAGCATTCCCTTACTATAAAGTGCCAACCATACTTCTTCCAGTAGGAGAACATGAAAAAAAAATATGGTGCATATGTGATACTTTGAAAAAATATCTTAATTTCAATCTTCAATAGCTAAAAAGAAATGTATTTGGTCCATTCCTTTCCCTTTTCCTTAATGAATGCGTGCATCTGAGTTAGGGAGGGGAGGGCTGTGGATTGTGTTGCATTGGCTAAATTTTCAAATACTATACTAATCTATAATATAGAAATATAATCCAGTTATAATATAACTGGAAAGAAGGAAAGACTAATAAATTTCAGGTAGCCATTTTTGTGTTTACATATATCATTTTTCTATAGTTTGGTAAAAGTTCTGTAGCGTCCATCAGCCCTTCAAGCTGAAAGTGCATATCCTACCATTAATGGTGGCAATATCACACATTAAAAGTATGTCTTGCTCTGTTATAGGGTAATATACCGAATTATCTAGGGGTATAACTGTGGTATAAATTAATAAAGAATTTACTTTATTCTATTTGGCATTGTTGGTGTGTCATTAATATAAATAATACTTAAGATATTTGATTTACGATATTTGATTATAGCTGAGTGTGGTGGTGCACACCTGTAATTCCAGTACTTGGGAGGCTGAGACAGAAGGATCACAGGTTTGAAGCTAGCCTCAGCAATTCAGCAAGGCTCTCAGAAACCTAGGAAGACCCTGTTTCCAAATAAGAAATAAAATCGGGCAGGGATATAGCTCAGAGGTATGATGCCTCTGAGTTCAATCCCCAGTACCACAAACACACAAACACAAAGAAAGTTATTTGATTGCAATATATTACCAGTGTCAGCTTTGGTAGTTGACACATAGTTATTGGTACAAACATCTCTTATTTACTGTATTTACATATTGAAAAACATGCTTCTTTGTTATTAATCATTTCTCTTGTTTCTCCTTCATGTTACATATATGTTATATGGATTTAAATTTATGTGCATAGATGATTTTATTTACTCTGAGTTTCATTCCAAAAGAATAAAGGGAATATTTCAAAACATTTATTGAAAGAAGGAGAAATTGGATCAGATAGAATGAAAACCACTATTTTAGGTAAATTAGTTAATAAATAATTATCATGAAATTCCTTGTTAGACCAACAGTAAAATTGGTACTATTTTCATTCTTAAAAAAATATTTTATCTCTGTAAATTGTAGATAAAGGGAAAGGGCTATGACAGATAATAATCTTCATAGATTATTATCTATAGATTATTATCTATGGATAATAATCTTCATTAGCATATATTACAGAGAACCAAAACTCAATCTGCAGAACAGAATTGATTACATGTGTAGACCTCTCCTTTCAGGATGAAATATATCCTTCCTGTTGGGCCATTTTCTAAAATTAACCAATAACCCTAGTCTGAATAAAAACAAAATTAAATTATTCTTTCATGTTCCTATGCCCCTCATTTCCCAATGCCATGTGCTGCCCAGAGGTTATTCTATCATCTCCCCAGTTCCACACTCACTACTTACTATGGGTTTCCAAATTTTATCCACAATTACTAAGGATATCAAATTTCAGAACAAAGTTCTTTTCAGATATTCGGAAAGTAATCTGCTTCATCTACCAGACACAGTAAATGCATCCAGGGAGAAGGGACTAGAACTCTCTTATGTAGGAGATTGCTTACTTGCAATCGAAAATCCAATCAAGAGTTCAGAAATCTGGATACTTAACTGAAAAAATGAACTGTGCGCTAAATAGCAGGAAAGGGCACTCTTTGTCAGAACCTTTATGAGAGGCCTCTAAGAGTTCTCAGCCAGAATAATCCTTTAGAATTCTGGTTAGCATGTAAGACTCGCTGTCTACTTTTTCTTCAGAAAAGATTATAAGGTAAATACTATTGCTAATCCTATGTTAGAGTTGGGGCAAGTTGGGTGTAGAGAGGTCAAAAACTCTGCCCATGCCTGGAGCTCTCAGTGGTAATCCCACTTCTCAAGGGCGAATGCCTCGTTCATCAGCAGTACAGGAGAGAGAACTAAATGCAAACAAGTAGAAACCTTCAAAAGATGGGGAGGAAATACAAGATGAAATGCATATGATTTTGGAATAGGCAATGCATTCTTAAAAAAGAAGGAAATAAGAAGCCATAAGAAAAAAAGAAGACATATTTGATATTTGATAAGTTTTCTTTGCCTAAGCAAAGCTCCACTTTTGCTTTATATATGGTGGTATCACCAGTGAGAAAGACAGAGTTCAGGGAAAGTGGTGCTCTCTACAAAAAAATCATTCAGAAGTTGTGCATTTCTGCCCATAGTGCATCAGGCAAATCCTACCCGTGTGACTACATCTATCTAAAAGGGAAGCTGAGGAATGTAGTTTCTCCCAGAATAGCCAGGTATCCAGTTAGATTGTGGGGGTGGGGTCAGAATCAGATTAAAATGCTCTGTTACCCTCTCACCCAAACTTGTTTTAGATGATGCTAATGTAGCCACCATTGCAATGAAGAGGGGAATAAACGCAGGGAGCAAAAGCCAGTTAAATAAGTCAGATTTGAGAAAGTTCTTAGAAGACAACTTTGAACCCAGTTACTGATACGTAGAAAGGACTGGAAGAACTCCACTCCAGTTTTAACTTTGGCAGTGACTAGAGAAAAAAAAAACAAGCAAAGGACTATGCATATGAACAAACAAAGGTGTTATTCTCTAAGAGCAGAGTTGGAGATAACTTGAGAAATGTTTTAACTTGCTTTGGAGAACTCTCAATCCATACACAACAGGACATGATGTGGAACAATAAGTCTTGGGTGTCCCCCATTTTCCCCTTTTCTAAAAATCAATATTTAATTACAGTTATCTTACTTTACTATCTTAAATGCATATGGGGTGGTGATGGTGGGGACAACTAGCAAATATGCTAATTTTTATGTTGCCAGATTGTTAGGGGCACATCTAGATCTGAATGAATTATTCAGAAATACTGGACTTTGTGCTGGGTTCAGCTTTTGATGGTACTTGGAGTATTTTTCATAAGGAATGGACATATGTTTTCAATATATTTTAAAAAAGCCTGTAATCCCAGTATTTGGGAGGCTGAAACAGGAGGATCACAGGTTTAAGGACAGCCTTAACAATGTAGTGAGACTTTCAGCAACTTAACAAGACCCTAACAAAAGAAACAAAACAAAAAAATATAAAGAGCTGGGAGTGTAGCTCAGAGGTAAAATGCTCCTGGATTCAATCCCCAGTACCACATTAAAAAAAAAAAAAAAGCTGTGCATGGATTTTTAGGGAGCCAAAGATTTGACCAACTGTGGCTGAAGGTACTATCTCCTCCAGTATCCACTCCCTCTTCCTTTTAGTAACAGAGGCTCTCATTTCTCCTTACCCCACCCCCACAATTTAGCTGAATGCCTGGCTATTCTGGGAAAAATTACATTCCTCAGCTTTCCTTTAAGATAGATGTGCTCACATGTTTAGGATTTGCCTGATGAATTATGGATGAAAATGTGCAACTTCTAAATGATTTTTTTGTAGATAAGACCACTTTCCCTGAACTCCATCTTTCTTGCTGATGATACCATGTATGGAACAAAAATACAGCTTGGCTTATGCAGAGAGAACTCATTATCAAATATAAAATCTACCCTCTTTTTTTCTCATGACTTTTAATTCCCCTCCTTTGTCAAAGAAAGCCTTGCCTATTCCAAAATCAGACATGTGTCATCTTGTATTTTCTTCCCATCCTTTAACGTTTCTACTTGTTTGGATTTAGCTCTCTCCTGTACTGCTGGTAGAACGTCACAAGCAGATGAGATTGAATGGTATCACCAATGATTGTGCCAGGCCATAGGCAGGATATTTGATCTCTCTGTGCCCAATTTGCCATATCTCTAAAATAGGATAAGCTTATAAGTTTATAAGCTTATAGCAAAAGCTTATAAATTTTTCTGAAGAACAAGTAGACAATGACTATAACATGCTAATCAGAATTCTAAAGTATTATATACCATCTCAAATGTGCATTACTGAAAACTAAAAGACAGATTTCAATAAATCATCTTAAAATAATGCCAATAATGTATCTTAAAAAATGAAAGGGGCAAAATACCATAACATTATTATATAGTTATACAATTAAAACATGATCTCATTATGAAAAAAATGCTGAATTTTGCGTGAATCCTCATGTGTCCACCTGAACATGTGTCTCAATAAGCACAGGAACTAGTCTGTAAAGTGCTGTAAGTTTGGATCTTAAATGTCCTGCAAAGGCTCATGTGTTAAAGGTCTGGTATCTAGCTAGGCACTATAGGTAGATGGTAAAACCTTTAGGAGGTGGGGCGTAGGGGGAGGTCTTTAGGTTTTTGGGGGTGTGCCCTTGAAGGGGATTGTGGGACCCAGGTTTCCTCCACTTTCTCTGTTTTACTTCATGGCCATGCAATGTTTTTTCTCCATCATATGCTTCCACCATGATGTACTACATCACAGAGTCAATCAATAACAGACTGAAACCTCTAAAACTATAAGACAAAATAATAATTTTCTCTTTAATTAATTAATTAATTATTTGTGGGGGGTACTGAGGGTCGAATCCAGGGGCTTCTACCTCTGAGCCAAACCCCCAGCCCGAATTTTATTTTTGTATTTTGAAACAGGGTCTCACTAAGTTGTGGAAGGCCTTGCTAAGTTGCTGAAGCTGGCTGCGAACTTCTAATCCTTCTGTCTCAGCCTCCCTCGTGCTGGGATTACAAGTGTGCGCCACTACACTTGGCTCCTTTTCTCTTTAAAAGTTGAATATCTCAGGTATTTTGATAGTGATGGAAAATTGACCAACACAATAAGGATGTACATCAAACTATCATTAGTAGCTATTAGTAGTAGTAGAAGGAAAGAAGTTTTGGAGGAATATGACTCTTCATATAGGAGCAATGTATGAGATTCTCGGTTTCTTTGTAAATTGTTATTTTTTATCATTTTCAATTTGAAAGCTTTAAAAACAGTTAAAATTAAAGATATAATTGCATGGCTATGAATCAAAATTATCTTTATGTCCCTTTTACTTTTCACACAATAAAATTGATAATTACTTTTCAACAATTCAGAATATGTTTTTTTTAAATCTCCACAACATTCATGTCCCTGTCCATGTGCCAAAGGGGAAAAAAAAGTCTCCATCACAGTATTTTCTGAGCTCTTGTATGATTTGAAGTGTGACAAGTGTATGCCATACGGTTGCTAGGTAACAGCTCTTTGGAAAGCAGTAAACATGGAGAACACACACCAAGCCAGTCCAGTCTCGGGTTTTGATTTGCAGAAATACCGGGTCCTTTGGAAAAAATCTTGTAAACAGAAACAAGCCAGGGCCAATTTTAAAAATTAAGCGTCATTCATTCTTATTACACAGGGGAAGTTTATTACGTAGACTATCTGTACAAATTGTGTAACAGAATCTCTCTCTCATATATCCTTTGCTTATTAGATTCTGTTTACAAGCATGAGTAAGTTGATTGGTATGAAAATTGCCACTTTTTCTTAATATGAGCACATACAACATCTAGAAAATAAGTGATTTATTTAATCTTAATCTTATCCCCTTAATCAATACAATATCCAATCTGAGTGTGTGTGCGTGTGTGTAAGCATGAGTGTACATGTGCACACAATCAGAGATTTTTCCATTTCAAGGATGTGAGGCACTCGACCACTAAATGGCTAAGGAAATACTTAAGTAAACCTTTAAAAGCCATTTAATTTCACAAGATCTAAAGAATGCTTATTAAATATGTAGACTCCAACCCCGCCAGAAATTGGCAATATCTGTAAAACAGTTGTTATTTCATTTCAGTAATACTATGTGTAGAAAGCCTGTTTGTGTTTTTCTAATTGCTTAAATACTTATTTTAACACTATAATTTTTTAGTGTATCATACTAATTAAATGCTCAAAGGGGAAGTCAAATTCCCTGCATCCTAGTCCAAACTAGCTGTAATTTCATTACCCTCCCTTTCTTTTTTACTTCTTACTAAAACATAGCAGTCTTAATAGTTTTTGACAAATTACTATTCTCAGAACTCCAATTTCTTTGGGTTCTAACCAAAAGTATTCTTTCCTTACAAGCTTATACTAGTATAAAATATATTTACTGAAACTTCTTATTGGTAATATAATAATAATAATAATAATAATAATACCAAACAATATGTGAGCCTTTATGCTAAGTGATACATGTACACACACACACACACACACACACACAACCTCACCAAAGAAACTCTGTAGTGTACAATGTGTTAAATAGTTTTTGGATAAGTGATTAAATACTCAGAGATGTAAAGTAAGTTATTTAAATCTATTATTTCTTTAAATTCAGGCTGCCCAGGAAGAACTCTACAAAAGCTACAACTCAAAAACGGAGTAACTGAGTACTTAAAATAGGTAACAGGGTTTATCAGTATTTCACTGTCCTGAAAAAAATTTTATAGGTTGCTACTTTTTACCAGATGGACAAATGGCAGCAGCAGTCATAAAACTGAACCTATGATTGAAAAAACACAACTATTAAGTTCCCCCAAACACCCATGATGTAATGGTAAAGTTTGAGAGAAATGTAGGCAAGTTTCCCCTTGAAATCAATTTCATTCCTTTTCAATCACAAAAAAACCCACAAAATTGTAGGCTGGGGTAAACTTATTTGAGTGACTGATTCAAGGAGATTGTGAGAGATCTCTGGGAGATTTATTAGTAGCAAATAAAAACTATAGTAAATGTTTAAAAGTAAATAAATGCAGGTAATCAATGTGGATATAAAAGGACCCTTTGCCTTCCCTGAGGGGAAAAAGAAAGCAATCACTAAGGAAATGATGTTTAAGATTTCAAGGATAATGAAGGATAAAGTAGTAGAAAGCTGAACAAAGTCTACAGAGGTAATTTACTTAAAAATAAAATTGTAGCGGTAGGAGGGCATTTAAATGTTTAGGGAAATAAATGAACAAAGAGAGATTTAAAAGAAGGAAAAATCCATATTGCAAATTAACGGACAGAGTGTAAGGCAATGAGGTCCAGCATAGAAATGAAAAAGAATAACTCCTTCAATTATAATAAAAAGTAGGAAGTGACAGAATATTATAGTGACACATGTATATCCATGTTTATAGCATCACAATTCACAATAGCCAAATTACAAAACCAGCCTAGTTGTCCATAAATGAATGGATTACAAAACTGTGCGGTATATACACACAATGGAATTTTACTTAGTCATGAAGAACAAAATTATGTCATTTGCAGGGAAATGGATGGAACTAAAGGATATTATGCTAAGTGAGGTTAGCCAGTTTCAAAGAGCAAACAGTTATATGTTTTCTCTCATATATGGAATCTAGTTAAAAATTGTGTAACAAAAGAGACCTCAGATAAAGGAGTAGATAGTTGATGGAGGGGAGCAGGGGGAAGGAGACACGATGAAAGCAACAATTCAAACACTATGTACATAAATGAAATTATCAACACCAATTTCAATGACATGTATGAGGAAGGGGAGGAAGTGGGGTGGGATCTGGAGGGAAACACACCAGTGTTGTGTGCATGTATCTTTCTATCACTCTATACCTCATTATGATGTATAATCATAATACACCAATAAAAGTATATTTAAAACAAGAAAAAATATCTGGGAATATGGTTGGAAAGTTTAAGAAAAATTTCATGTATTGGCTTCCTATAAATCTAAGAATTGCTAAATGAGAAAAAAATTCAAATATTAACCATAAGAGTAAGAGAGTGATTTGATAAGAAAAAAAATTGCATAATTTTAAGGGCCTCCTCGAGCTGCCTGAATATGTGTTTATGAAAACATGGATCTGACTCATTATGTAAATTTTTTTTCAGTGCTCAGTCAGAAGGAGGACAAGACGATCTATCTATACAAAATTTTGTTTCCTTGTATGTTTGGTTACTGTGTGTGTGTGTGTGTGTGTGTGTGTGTGTGTGTGTGTGTGTGTAGTGCTGGGGATTAAACCCAGGGGTATTCTACTTCTGAGTTACATCCCAGCCCTATCTATTTATTTATTATGGTACTGGGGGTTTAACCCAGGAGCATTCTACCTCTGAGCTACACCACCAACCTTACTTAATTTTTGTTTTTTGCAGTACCGGGGGTTGAACCCAGGGGCATTTTACCTCCGAGCTACAATTCTTTATTTTGAATTCTTTATTCTTTATTTATTCTTTCTTTAATTCTTTATTTTGAAATAGGGTCTTGCTAAGTTGCGGATGGCCTAAATTGCTGAGGCTGGCCCCAAACCTGCAATCTTCATGTCTCAGCCTTCCAAGTACTGGAAGTACCAGTGTGCACCACTACACCCAGGTGTTTGTTTACTTTTAAGCAGAAGCTATAGGGGGAGAAAAATCAGAATACTGATATGGGGTTGACTGAATGAAATGACAGATCATACAGTTCACACTGTTCACAGAGGGCAAATGAGAAGAATGAGGAATGAGGCACAGAGGGAACTTAGACTGATGCTCTGGAGTACTGCTTCTCAAGCTACTTGTAATGAAGGACAGAGGGCTGTTCTTTTAAATTTCCAACCCATTGCAGGCAAATGCAGTTCTACTGTGCATGACTGGTTCATGTGCATACCCATCATGCACAGTACCATATGCACAGTACACATATGTGATTCACTTAGGATTTTTATATGACCCACATTAGTCTATTCTAAAAAGACAATCCACTGATGATGCACTTGGATGTCTTGGCATGTGAAATTGCTGTAGAAGGTTCTAGATGACTGCTCTCCATTGCTGTATTTAATCACGTCGCAGCCAGTCAAAGATTGTGAAATGAAATTGGTCTTTGGACCAATCTTGGAAGAGCAGTGCAGTTGGTGGAAGGAGAATAGAAGGAGAGTGTTTATGTAGTATCAAGTGATTTAGTAATCTAAATAGAAAAATGGGAGATTGCATTTGGATGTCATGAGACTGGAATCGCCTGGGGTGATTGCACGTTCTAGGTTTATGTTCTATTATATATTTTTTCATGCTAACTCTCAGGTAATTCTTGTCCATTAAATCAGAAAATGAATCTTCTGAATCAAGCACTCTATGAAGCTTAAACTATAACCTTAACACTTGCAGGAATGCTATATAAATTTGGAAGGAACATTGAATTTTGAAGTCACAGGAGTTTGAATTCCTTGTCTTCAAGCAAGTAAGTCTTTGGACAACTACATTTAATATCATATTAGATTAAAAGGCATTTACAGTAGCTATAGCTTTGTTTTATATACCTTATAAAGCTATAGCTACTGTAAAGTTAAAGATACTCTATTGTATACTTTAGATTAGCTAAGAGAATAGGTCTTAGTAACCATCCCCCCATAAACACACACAGAGGAACTGTATGAAGTTATGAATGTGTTAGTTGACTTGGTGTTGATCATTTCATGAAATATGTAAATCAAATCATCACATTGTGCAGCTTAATTTATGCAATTTTGTTAAACAACAATAATGCAGTAAAAATAAAGCTATTTATCTCAGATTGAAATAACTCAGAAAAACATGCATAAAGCCCTATTACTAGTAATTTTTCTTTTATAAAAATAGATAAGAAGTAGAAATATGCACTGATGTGAGGCCATACATTTCCCTTACCAATGAGAGATGATATGATTTGCCTTATCCTCCCAAACATCAGCCCATACCCAAATTTAGGATTGTCATGTACAATCTGTCAAAGCTATTTTGGCAACTTGCAATTACTTTGTATGAAATTGCAAGGGGGGCATCCCTTGAATTAGGCATGGAGGAGCTACTTCTGACCACTGGTTGTCTTTTGCAAACTGCCCATAACAATAGATTTTTCCTTCTCCCTAAAAAATATCTATGCATGCTGAATTTCAGACAGAATGCTAAGAGAGATAATACATAAGCAGACAATCAGATAAGAGATAGACAATGGATAGATGCTATTATCAATTAGCTATTCACCTAATAGTCTGACTTAAGTAATGTGGTGCCCTGCTTAATCTAGGGAGGCAGTCAAAGGGAGGCTTGGGGAAGCCCTGAGAGCAATTGCTGACCATAAGCCCCAACAAGTCCCACCTGATATATGATAATTGCAAGGGCATAACCTGATCCCAAGCCCAGCTGGATTTTTAAGAATAGTCCCCTATGTCGTCTTTTAGAGATTCCATAATCTGACCTTTAAATTTAAGACTATGACCTAGAGTGTGCTGTGAAGTAAGGCTGAAGGTATGTTTGTTTTTTTTCAAAAGGCTACTCAGAAGTTCCAGAAATATTTTTTTGAAATAATGAATGCAGCATCTTAGTTGGAAATCATTTTGAAATACATAGGTGGTTCGACGTCTGGACTGTACTTTGTTCCGCTGGTCATTTTTCTATCACTATGATAATTCCATGCTGTCTTGCATACTTCAGCCTTAGAGATTAAACTAGATACTATAGACTTTCTGATGTGGATCTTCCTTTTCATAGTCATTATATCTTCTATAGTTTCTTTATATTTTTAGATTTTCTGATATGAATCTTCTTTTTCATAGTCATTATATCCCCTAATGTTTCTTTATGTTTTTAGATTTTCTGATATGGATATTCTTTTTTCATTATGTCTACTAAAGTTTCTTTATATTTTTATATTGATTGCATGCAATCAAATTGTTAAGTTTTCAAAAAGCATGGCATGATTTAAGTGAAATCTTCATGAGTCTACAGATTAATTTGGGTAGAATTAACGTGAACAATATGGAGTCTCCTAACCCATTAAAATGGTATATTCCTCAGTTTATTAAGGTCTCAATATTAGAGTTAAATATTCAGCCCATAGACATTACTTCCTTTCTGTTTCCAGTGTGCACACATTTTTCTTTCTTTCTTTCTTTCTTTCTTTCTTTCTTTCTTTCTTTCTTTCTTTCTTTCTTTCTTTTTTTTTGTGGTACCGGGGATCCCAGCCCTATTTTTTATCCTTTATTTTGAAACCAGGTCTCACGAAGTTGCAGAGGGCCTCACTAAGCAGCTGAGGCTGGCTGTGAACCTGGGTCCTTCGGTCTCCACCTCCCAAGTACTGGGATTACAAGCATGGGCCACCGTTTTTCTGAAGAATGCATCGTGACTTTAAAAATCAAATGCTCCTATTGTGTACATTGATATGATCATGTAGTTTATTTTCCCCTCCAATATAATAATATGGTGAATTTAATCTGATTTTTAAATGTGTATGATTTTCTAGCCCTGGGATAAACCCCAATTGGTCACACTGTAATCTTCTCCATATTACTGAATTTGATTTGCTATTGATTTGGTGAAGGTTTTTGCATCTTGATTTATAAGAAGTCACAGTCTCTCATATTTTTTTCTCTCATGACATCTTTGTCTTTGTCCTAATCAAATAAATCTGACTTCATAAAATCTCAAAGATAACCAATTCCTGGAATTCTGTCCCACAGAAACTGAGAGATTATAAGATTTATGTTGTTTTAAACCAAAAAGTTAGTGGTAACTTGTTATCAAGAGTAACCTAATAGTGATTGATTGAACAGTCTTCATTCCAGGGATAGTTAAACTTTACCTGCAAATCATCCCTCTTTGCAAATTTCAAATGCCCTGACTAAGCCCCTGGCCCCTCAGAGACTCAGATGTGGAGCTCTCCTTGCCCTGTTTGTGCACCAAGAATTGTTGTGCTTGCACATAAGCCAATACATGTCATTATGTAAGTCTGTGTGAATATGAACTAAATTTTTCCTAAGGTAACAGAATTTTGTTGCAGAAGTAATGAGGGGTTAATGAAAGGATTAGGTGAAGACACACTACTTTAAGTAGATAACAAGGTAACTTTAGGGGAATTGTTGAGTGCAGTGGAGAGGATTAAAAGAACCTCATAGGAGTGATTATTTAGGAAGCTATTATAGTTGTTCGGGTGAGAAATACTAAGGAATTGAACCAGAGTGGTGATAATAGAAATGCAGTGAAAACTGATTCATGAAACATTTCATATATATTTTGGAGACTTAATAATCAATTGACTGTGAGAATAAAAAGAGGCTGAGAAATCATTTTATCTTGGCAACTCTCAAGTTTATTGTATATCTACAAAATTAATAAGAATGTTATTATAGCAGTTAATTTACATAATCACTTAGATATCTGTTTAATGGTAGAATATAAGTTTCTTATGTGTGTTCTCTCTCCAATGATAGCATAGTGCTTGACTCATAGTATTTTATTACTATACTACACAGAGATCAAAAGATCCTAAAACTGCAAAATACAGTTTCTACTTTGCTTTTTAGGACCATAAAATTGAGTGCTTGAGAAACATATAACTACAAGGAAATGAATGGAGAAAAGTGTAAGGATGCTTTCAGTGTATTAAATGATAAGAGCCCTACATGATGATGGCTTGAAATGTTCAGTATCAATAATGTCATGGTCAGCATCAAATTAATCATGTGTCAAAAAGAAAAAGCAGGGCAGATGGTCTGGCTGTTTAATTGACCTATATGTTGGGTGGGCAGCGAGGTGGGACCTGAAAGGAAGCACACCAAGACCTCAATACATGTTTGTTTGTATGACTTTGAGCCTCACTATGATGTATAATTACAATGTACCAATAAAAGTATAGATAAAAGTATGACTAGATAAATAAATGGAATTTAAAAATAAAACATAAAAATGATGTCAACTGTTCAAATAATCCTCTGTTCATACATGAGAAGTTACTTGTATCAATGTAAAGACTGTCTAAGGGGCATGGGGGAGCAGTGTAGGAAATGGAGGGAAGCACACAGCAAATGCTGGGTGCATGTATGTATTTCTCACTCTGAACCTCAGTGATGTATAATTACAATGCACCAATTAAAAAATAAAATAAAATAAAAGTTTTCATTGTCCAATTGTTTAAAAAATGCCAGGCATGGTGGCACTTGCATGTAATCCCAGTACTTGAGAGGCTGATACAGGAGGATCAGAGTTCCAATGCCAGCCTCAGCAACTTAGCAAGGCCCTTAGCAACTTAGTGAGACCCTATTTCAAAATAAAAAGAGCTGGGGTGCAGCTCTGAGGTTAAATGCCCCTGGATTCAACCTTCAGTAAAAAAAAAAAGTAAATTTGAATTTTTTCAAAATAAAAAGATAACAAGATAAAAATATTTTTAGTCTATCCAAATAGTTCTGCATTTTGAACATGGCCTTATGGTAGGTAGATTTTGTTGATCTCCATAGTAATATAAAAATCAAAGGGAAAATACTTCTATTCTAAAAAGTGAGACTTTTCAAAAGTTTTTTGTTTTATTTTTTGAAAATAAAGAAATGGAAAGCATCATTTATGTTCTTAAGTAGGTTGTAAAAATAAAATTTAAGATAATGACTATGTGAGCGATATATGGGAAATGAAGAAATCATTCAGTATGAAAAACTCACACTTCACCATTTGGTGAAAGTCAAGCCTGCACATCCATATGTTATTTAGAGACAGCTAAGATAATTGCCAATATTTATAGTGCTTGGAAATATTTTCACATCCTCTTTTTTGAGTAGGAAAAAAGTGGGGCATTGAAATGATTGGGGTTCCAATAAAAAATAGATGGTTGCAGAACCTTCATATTTTTGTTCAAATAATTTCTCTAAGATATGTGTGTATGCATAATCATATATTTTAAACAATATTTTTATAATGGTAGTCATATTATCTATTGTAAGGAAAATATTTTGTAATATTATCAGTGATATTGTGAAAATATATTTACTTTTGCTATACATTTAGCTTCTTATAGCAATTATTTTTCTAATTACTGGGAGAACTAACTCCTACAGTTGTAGTATAGTGATTCATTCTTCTAAGCATGTTTTAATTGTGAAGTAGACTGCACTGAATTCAGTCAACACTTTACTGTTGAAATAAGGCTCTTCCTTTCATTCATGAACTATAATAAAATTCTGTTACACATGAAATATCCTAATCAAACATAGAATGTATTACTCAGATTATTCATAATTGCATTTACTAATAGATTTTTATATCCTTTAGTCCTACTTGTAGGTGAAAAATTGCCAATTAGATCTCTATGTCTTTTTATATTTGTTAAAATAAAGTGGGGAAGCTTGACGTGGTGGTACATGCCTGTATTCTTAGTACTTGGGAGGCTGAGACAAGAGAATCACAGGTTCCAGGCTAGCCTCAGCAAGTTAGCAAGACCCTGTTTCAAAATAAAAAATAAAAAGGGCAGGGGTGTAGCTCAGAGGTAGAATGCTCCTGGGTTCAATCCCCACCCCCTGAAAAACTATAATAAAGTGGTAAGCTCTCAGAGGATCCAATGGTTGAAAGAAAATTAGAAGAGGAAGAGAACTGAGTATTCCCAGATGACATAACACTTTATGGGGGAGATGAGAATGTAAGGTTAATTTAATTTAGTTATTAATTTATTCCTATAACATTAATTCAACCTCTGATATTCTTTGTAAATTCATCTGACTAGGAGATGAACATCAAGCTTCTTTTAGATTAAATTGATTAATTGGAGAGCACAGCTTATTCTCAAAGATTCCAGGACATTCAAGGTTTTCTCTTCCTAGTAAAGTATACATCCTGCTTTTACTTGTTTGCCTTTTTAGTGTGTATGTGTGTGTGGCTAAGTATGTTTAATAACTTTGGGGATAAAGAGTGGAGAAGGAAAGATGGGCTTGATTTTGAATTATGAGCTACAGAATCATGTGTGAAAACTGAGCTATCATCATGGTTTTGCAGCTAAGGGGAAATAATTTATGCAGGGCTCAACATTGGAGGCATATTTTTTTCTAGGTGATTTTAGATCAGATATTTGATGTTGGAAAAGCTTTGTTAGAATTACTGGCCCCACAAGAAGTTGACAGAGAATACAAGATGTCACATATTCACACATTGTATTAATCACAGTATAGAACAGTCGTTATCTCTGTGGTCTATTTCAGTACCAACTGCCACGTTTTACAAAAAAAAATTTGCATCGGTAAAAATGTTTTTCACTGGCAAGGAGATTTAACATAACCAAAGCTATATTGCCATTTGGACTTTGGACTATGAAAGTTGCACAAAAAATAATAATTACCAAGACACCATCTTTTTAAAATGATGACATTGTAAAAGAATGTTAGCATCTGTGGACTAGTAAAAGGAAACTAGTGAGTTTATCCCAATATTGGAGGTCTGAAGATATTGATGCCTACGATGATGCACAAAGGCAATCACTATTGTGTATGCCATGGGGAATATGAAGAGCAGTAGAGATCTCACAGACTAACTTGTGAACACCCAGGAAAAAAATGAAAAGGAAGATTATGGAGTAGCTAAGGGAGATACAGTCATGGTGTGGACGAGGGTTGTTGCAATGAATAAGGCTGAGGAATTCAGGGTGTGTAACCAAACAGGATGTTACAATGGGGTAAATGCACTAGATCAAAGAATGACTCAGAGGTTTTTGCTTGAGTTTGAAGGAGACAGTGCTGGGATGAATAAGCAAGAAACAAGTGTTAGGTCAGGGAAAATCAATAACTCTTTTTAGACATCTTAATTTTGAAATGGCTATTAGAAACATAAGAGGAGGTATTGACTGCTCGGTTGGAGATACAAGACTGAAGCTCATAATGAAAACTGAAGGAAATATTTAATTTCAAAAATCTGATAATGGGTGAGATCCCTTAAGGAAAAGTTATATAGGGAGAAACGTCTTTTGAATTCTATATAAGATTCTCTTATAGAGAATTCTCTATAAGATTCCTTATAGAGAATCTGATGATGTGCATAATGGCAATTTTATTTTATTTTATATTTTATTTTATTTTATTTTCCTTCTGATGCTTATATCCTTTATTTTTCCAGGTTTACAGCAATCCTTAGGATTTCCAGAAAATTTTTGAATTTTGAATTTTTGAATGGAAATTGGGAGACAAAAAGACTTTAGATTCCAGTAAAACAGTGGGAGGGAGTTGGGGAGAAAGGGGGGAGATATGATGGAGGAAACAGTTCAAATAATGCTGTGTACATATATGAAATTATCACCACTAATCTCAATAACATGTACGGGGAGGAGGAGGAAGCAAGGAGGGATATGGAAGAAAACACACCAAGTACTATGTGCATGTATGTTTCTATCACTTTGAACATCATTATGATATATAATTATAATGCACTAATAAAAGTGTATTTAAAGCCGGGCGTGGTGGCGCATGCTTGTAATCCCAGTACTTGGGAGGCTGAAACAGGAGAATCGTGTGTTTGCAGCCAGCCTCAGCTACTTAGGCCCTCTGCAACTTAGGGAGCCCCTGTTTCAAAATAAAGAATAAAAAATAGGGCTGGGGTGTAGCTCGTAGTTAGAATGCTCCTGGGTTCAATTCCCAGTACCAAAAAAAGTGTATTTAAAAATAAAATAAAAATAAAAAATCATTTTAGTGGACACCAATATTCATACCTAATTTTAAATCAATAAATATTTGTTTTTCTTTAGGTTATTTTGAAGAGAACTTGCCCTAGGTTAAAAGTTTTTTGTTTCTAGGTTTCCCATAGTTTTGTTTCCATCTGTTTTCTTCTTTGATTGTGAATGGATATTGAATTCTCTCTCATATACCTTTTTTGAATTTATTGCAATGATATTATTCTCCTTTAACATGATAATCTATTTCTGGAAAATTTTCAACTTAGTGATGATATGTTCTTTTTAAAATGCATCATTTAGTTTTGCTTATATATTTTATGTAATTTTCAATGATGTTAACCAATTAAATTGTTTTTGCATGCCATTTTTGATGTTATTCTTAATAAGTTTTATTCAAAGCTATATTAGTCCCATAAAATGAGTTGGAGAGATTTTTTTTCTATTCTCTGGGAAAATGTGTGAATGCTCAGAATTGTGTACCCTTTGAGTCTACATGTAATAAGCTGTTTGTAAAACATCTTAGGCAAGCCTCAGTAACTTTTACTGTAAATAAATACAATAAAATTTTGTTCCAAGAAGGAAAAATAGGTACTACAAATATTAGTCATATGCATCATTGACTGGTGGCTGGTTTTATTTTGGATATTTTTTAAATCATAAAATGTCTATGCAGTAGTTTTCTTTATCATCCCCTTTTATAAATTTTAAAACTCAAGCTTAGAAAGATTAAGAAGCCTGAGGTCATACAGTTAGATACAGTAGAAAAAAGATTTAACCAAGGAATGTCCCATTTCACCACTTGCAGTTTTAATCACTACTTTGACAAATTTATTATAAAAAGGGCAAATTGCTGAAAGTAAACTTTCTCTATGAGCAAAAATTATCTTCTTTGTAAATTTGTGATCATAAATATAATCAAATTATCTGTGAATGACAGTCTTAAGTTACTTGAAACCCGCTCTAATTTATTGTAAAATTGAGCATATTTTTAGATCTCTTATTATAACTATTATTCTCTTGAGCATTTTCTTCTTCCTGCTTCCATCAGGTTTATTATTTTCATCTTCCTTGGTAACATGAATAAGAGCATTTCTTTTCTATTGCTGCAACAATATCTATATGAACTTTTGACTTTTAGATCTGATTAAAGTGTAGAAGGGCATTTTAATTATAATTGATAGTATAATAAGTCATGATAAAATCATTCAAATAATTTAATAATTTACTGTAATGAATACCTACAGTTATTTGTTCAGAAGAAAGAGATACATAAAAGATGTGAATTGTAAATCTGCATAAAGTTAATGCTTGCTAAGTTGCTATAGTGGTTTTGCTTTCTAATATTTCATACATATGTAAATTGAATTTTTTTTTTTGCAGTACCAGGGATTGAACCCAGGGGCATTCTACCTCCACGCTACACCCCCAGCCCTATTTTTTATACTTTATTTTGAAACCGGGTCTCATGAAGTTGTGAAGGGCCTCACTAAGTAGAGAGAGAGAGAGAGAGAGAGAGAGAGAGAGAGAGAGCAAGCTGAGGCTGGCCACGAACCCAGATCCTCTGGTCTCCACCTCCCAAAGTACTGGAATTACAAGCGTGTGCCACCACGCCCGGCTTGTAAATTGAATTTTGAAGTTTCTCCATTCCATGCATCCTTTAATAACATGGATTTACTTTTCAAATGCATAAATTATAATCATGGTAGTGATTCAACAATTTAGGGTAAATTGAAGAGGCTATTTAAATGAGTGGAAATAAGAATGTCTCAGTCTATGTCATGTGAAAATTAGAATAGTACTTATTTAATATTCAAGAGAATACAAGGACAGGAATATAATAAACATGATCAAGTGAATATGATTTAAAATTAAGCAATTGTTACTTTATCACAGATGATACTAGTTTTCTATTGCTGCATAACAAATAACCCCAATACTTAGTGACTTAAAACAACCAACATTTGTCAAAATATTGTTGGTTAGCATGATTCCTTGGCTGGTAAATTGGGAACTGGACATGTGGAGTGTTGGAATAGATAAGTCTCACTTTCTCTGTGATCTTTCATCCTTAGAATGGTTAAACAAAGCTCTTTCACATGTAGTTCATGGGCAACGTTTCAATACTAGGATAGCAGAAGCTGCATGTCCTTTTAGTGTTTACCCTTTGATACCATGTGTTATTGTCTATTGGCTAAAGAAAGTCACAAGTGAAGCCCATATTCAAGGATGGAGAAGCAGATTTCACCTCTTCATGGAAAAAAAAAACAAACAGCAAAGTCACATTGCAATGGGACACACATTCAAGAAGCCTGATTCCTTCAGAACCATTATTTCAACAATCTACTACACAAACTAAATGACAGCTTAATACACTACCTTTTGAAAGGTGATGTTCATAATGCTTTTTAACAGCATGCTGAGATATAAAGTACATTTTATTGGTTGGAGAGCCTCATACATCATCCCAAACTTTTCATGATATTTTAATGAGACTAGAGTGCTGTAATCTTTTCATAATATAAAAAGAGCTCCTCTGACATGGTGTAATCTCAGCTATAAAAGAATGCAAGACACAATTAAAAGGAATTTCAACAGGTGCCACAATGAGAAATATTGAGATAGACTGTTGGGATAGAATTTTTAAATATTCTATTTGTTTTGATAGGTTTATTGAAATAATTGCAAACTAAAACTTTGAAATATCCATATAAATAGTTTTGGTAATTTTTTTGTTTATTAAAGTAGAGTATTTCTGCAAGTTTGAACTCTCTGTGGGGAACAAATTGATGGCTTAATAAAAGCAGGAGGAACTGAAGTCCGTTCTGAATTTTGGTTACAACACATTAAAAATTACAAACTACTCTCCCAAACTCCATTGTAGCTCAGTTTCTTCTTTTGTTTTTGTTTTTGTTTTTGTGGGGTTTTTTTTTGTGTGTGTGATCCTGGGGATTTAACCCAGAGGCATTCTACTTCCAAGCTATACCCCCAGCCTGATTTTATTTCTTATTTGGAAACACGGTCTCACTAGGTTGCTGAGAGCCTTGCTAAGTTACCCAGCCTTTGAACCTGTGATTCTCCTGTCTCAGCCTCCCAAGTACTGGTATTACAAGCATATGCCACCATGCCCAGCTTTAATTTCAAAGAACAATGCTTTGTGATCATGTCATTACTGATACCCAAAAACTTTTGAAACAAAGTTATTATTATTAGGTATATTATAAACCTTTCAAAAAATTCCTCTTGGTAAATGATAATAGAAATAAGACAGTTTACTTTAAAATGTCTTCAAATAAGAAACTGACATTTATTCAATGCTAATTATATATATAAAACAGGTAGTAAATGAACTACTTATGTGTAGTTTCTTTTTTTTTTTTTTTTTT
>PVJS01036656.1:0-20344 GCA_004027185.1 Glis glis | reverse complement strand
GGGGAACTCTGCCTTTAGCTGACAGTAATAAACTCTGCTTGATATTAGTATTCTAATAGTGAACTCCAGTAACGTGAAAGGTATTTTTGGGTAATTCATTCTTTCCTCTGGGCTTCATAAAGCTGCTGTCTGATGGGGCATGTGTGTGTGTGTGTGTGTGTGTGTGTGTGTGTCTGTCTGTCTGTCTGTCTGTCTGTCTCAGGGTGGGGTCCTGGTGGTGTGAGCTGGGGTCAGGCATTGTTCTGGCTTTGCCTGGGCATTGTTAGCATCTCTGGCTGAAGCGTGTGGCTGTGGAAACTCGCAGCCCATTCTTTCCCAGGTCCATCTAGCTTCCATGGTCCCCTGACCCCCAGCTCTCGTTGAGCTGCACAGCCCTGTGACGTTGGGGGACGGACACACCACAGAGAGGCTGGGGCAGGCTCTGGTAGCTAAACACAGGCCCCTTCTTCACCTCACTGCTGTGAGTCCACTTTCACTGATTCACATGGCAGGATCACACTATAGTGTCACCACCCATGCTGTCATGAGGGCAGCAGTGGGACAAGAGAACCTTCTGTGAGAGATCATCCTTTAGAGCCCCAAGGGGAGATGGTGCAGAAGCCCCTCGGCTTTGTCATCAACCTTTCTAACTCCTCACCCTTCGCTGAGATTTTAGCCCTGATTGGAGAAGAAGCTGTACTGGAGGTGTCTTTGCCTCTTTCTGCTTTCTTTACTGACCGTGGACATCTTTGTCTTGTCTTTCCACATTTCTTATGTTCCTAGCTCACTGGGACTTGCCCTAGGTCACCCGGTCCTCCTCCCTGTAATGGGGCTCCCACCTTGGAATGTACTAGCAGCTGAATACAAGGAGGGAGAGAAAGACCAGTGTAAGATGGGGCAACAGAGCCAGGAACTGTGGTGCACACCTGCAGTCCCAGTACTTAGGAGGCAAAGACAGGAGGATGACAGGTTTGAGGCCAGCTTCAGCAACTTAGCAAGACCCTATTTCAAAATAAAAAATAAAATAGGACTGGGGATGTAGCTCAGAGGTAGAGCACCCCTGGGTTCAGTCCTCAGTTGCCCCCCACATATGAATGGGGCCCCATAAGTGGGGAAGTCTTTCCCAGCTGTCCTATGTGTTACCTCAGTGATGGAGTGCTATAGGAGTCTAAGTGAGGGATAATACAGGTCAAAAGACTCCTTGGCGGGAGTTTGGTGAAACCAAATATATGGGGCTGAGGAAAGGAGTTGAGGGTGACTCTGGGGTTCCTACTTGGGGCAACTGAGGAAAGACAAGAGGGAAAGGAGTGGCGTGAGGAGAAGGGGAGGGAGGAGGCATGTTAGGGGATGGGAGGCAGGCAGGAAGGAAAGAGCGAGTTTTGTTTTGAACATGATTGGAATCCTGAATAATGGTAGGAATGGGGGCTAGTGCCTGGGAGGATAGCACTGGGAACAGATGAGAATGTTCAGAGAGGGGGGAAAAAAGAGAGTAACTGTCATTTTAGATGTTAAATTTAAAGTCACAAACAAGGTCATCATTCTGTTTTAATCCTTCCTCTTACGTGATACACAGGACTTTTTAATATCTCCTCTATGTTCCTGCAAGGGCCAGGTCAGAGGTCACAGAATACTGTCACTGTGATGGCTGCTATTTTTGTTTTTGGATCCCAGGGCCTTGCACATGCTAAACAAGGGCTCTACCACTGAACTGCCCGCCCACCCTCACCCCTGTGCTGCTATTTTTGACACCCAAAGGGACCTGTGAAGCTTCAGGTCTGAGATCCATGGTGCACTGAGTTCCCATCACAGTGAGACCAGAAGACACAAAGGAGACTTTTGGATGCAAGGCCAAAAAGTAATGTGCAGGCACGTGCAGAGGCAGCACTTAATTTTTTGTGGTTGAGCCGAATTTGTGAAATGAAGTCCTGGAAGCATAAAATGCACTTCTCAGCACTCTCCCTGTCGTTGTTGTGCCCGCCGTGGTTTAACCTCTGCATGTCCTCCACTAATGTAATTGTCTCGCTGTCTTTTAAAGGTGGCTTTAATTGGTTCCCAAGCAGCGGCTGTGGAGGTGCCCACCGTGGCCTTTAGATACATCAGCCAGTTCATCCAGCGTTTCTTCCCCCAGCCTGGGCATTTGGGCTTGGACGGTAGCCAGCAGTTAACTGAAATGCCACCTGTTATAGGGTTGCCCTTTAAGCCACTGACTGGTTATTTTATTGAGTTTCCACTCTTTTTCTCTCAAATTTAAATGGAGCTTTGTTGAATACAGCGGTAAATTCAATGCTGCCCCTTCTCAGCTGCCTCTTCATCAGGCCATGTCCCCTAGTTTATGACAGTTCATCTGCTGCGTGGACAGGGATACAAGAACTACAGGCAGCTACCATTTATGGGGCTCAGGACGGTCCTGGGGAAATGTGGATTATCTCACAGGCCTGCCCCAGAGTCCTCAATTGCTGATGACAGACACAGGTAACCTGAAAAGTCTCTTAGCCAAATTTTTTTTTCTTTTTGGTAAGATTGCTCTGCAAATTCTATCTCCAGGACTAGAGGTTAATAACATTATTGACCTGAAGGGTTTTTTTTGGGGGGGTGTTGTACTGAGGATTGAACCTAGGAGCATTCCCCCAGCCCCTATACTCCCAGCCCTATTTTTTAATTTTTTATTTTGAAACAAGGTCTCACTAAGTTGCTGAGAGCCTCGCTAAATTGCTGAAGCTGGCTTTGAACCTGTGATCCTCCTATCTCAGCCTCCCAAGTACTGGGATTACAGGCATGCGCCATCGTGCCTGGCTAGAGCCAGTTCTTTTCATGCCCCAGGCTAAAGTCTTGGACAGTCCCCATGTATTTTCTGATCACTGTAATACCATCAAAAGTTCTCCAGTCCCATTTTCCTCCCAGAGAGTTGGGAATTAATATGTGTAGCCTCATATCGAGCAGTTTAAGTCCCCCCAGCTGTCCTCTTGGCTTCCTGGGCTGCTCCCACTCTTCCAAGTAGGACCCATCAGACACGGTTTCCTCTGTGTGCAGTCAGGGTTAGAAGCTCAGGCTTTGATGATGCTCCCCTGTGTTTGCAGGAGCCTCTCCATTGCTGGGGACTGCCCACCCAGATGCAGGAAATGCATCTCCTTGTCCATCTCCTATGATCCTTGGTGCTGGGCAGGTCTCCTCCAGACACCTTCTGCTGTGGCTCCTGGTCCTCTGAGGCTGCCCTAAGACAAGCCCAGCCTGGCTCACTCAGGTGTGGCCAGTTTCAGTGCTGAAGGAATCTCTCCTTTTTGGTTTGCTCTTGGTGGGAGTGCTGCTTCCCAAAGGTAGCACTCTGCTTTTAGCTTCCTGACAGGCAGATCCTGGTACATTGCCAGGCACCAACTCGAGAAAACACAGGAACTTCTCTGAGCCAGCCCCTTGAGCCCCCCTCCTAGCTTGAGGTGGTCAGAACACCTCTGCCCCTTCCTGGGGTGTGTGCAGGGAACAGGTGGGGGTCAGGGGACTCAGCACACACAATTCCCTGTAAAGAAATCTTCTCTAATCTCCAAGAGTTTGGCCAGTTCAAATGTATCCCTTTAATGTCTTTGAGTGAGGAAAGGTCAAAATCATTTTTAGTTAACTCCCTTCCAAGTCTGACATGTGGTTCAATTTCTCACCTGGACACAGGGGCATTGATTTCTGTTTGTTGTCTTGAGGCAGCAGCCAAAACTGAAACACAAAATCCCATCTTAACATGTGGTTACTTTGAAAAGGCCATTTAATATGATTCTTAGTCATGAAATACGGACTGCTACAGTCACTTGTAGCTGGGGGAGTGGAGCAGAATGGGTCTCCAAAGTCTTTATTGCCACCTCAGATAGCTAGAAATGAAGAGTCCCCCCACCCCTCACTGAGCTTGTTTACCTATTTGGTTTGTATTTTCTTTTCTGAATTAACCTTCCTTTCTCCCTCCCTCCTTCCCTCCTTTCCTTCCTTCCTTCCTTCCTTCCTTCCTTCCTTCCTTCCTTCCTTCCTCTTTTCCTTCCTTCCTTCCTTCCATCCTTCCTTCCTTTCTTCTATCATTCCTTTCTCCCATCTCTCTCTTTTTCTTTCTCTCGGGCCGCCTCTTCCTTCTCCTGGCTTTGAGGAGACTGTCATCCTTCTCTTCTTCACTTAAGCTCCCTGAAGGTCTTCTAGGGCCAGGACCCTGCAGTGTGTCCCCCAGGGAGCCTTTGTCTCCTCATCTAAACCTTTGCATAGGAAACACTCTGCTAGTCCTCACTGGGGTTTATACACATACACTACATTGTAACGTTTGATGCACAACCAGGAACTTCAGACCTTGAGTATGTTCACTCCACCCTCAACACCACAAATGTTCATACAGATAAGAGAATTAAGTAGATAGTGGCTGGGGAGAGAAGGCTTGGAGAATGACAGGTAGGTCACCGCTGGGCGCTGCTGTAATTCCAGTTGGCTTCGCTAATGCAGCAAGTCCAAGTAGGAGACTCAGGTAAATTAGAAAAGGTTATATGACTTATAGAACGAGTTGGAAAAGCTCTATATGTTTTCTTAAAGACTCGAAGACCATTTTTAGAGGGCAGAGGGTAGGCTGCATTAACCTTTTTATCCTTCAAAGGCCTAACACAATGTTTTATCAGTAATAGCAGCAGCTCAATAAACAATTGTGGAATAAAGGACAGATCAAAGTAAACCAGTTCTGAAAGTTGAAAGATTTCATGAATGGATTAGTGTGACTAGAAACTAGTAATCCAAAGAATTTGCACATAGGTATTCCCCCACTCCTGTTTCTTACTGCTTATTTTTTCCCATTAAAACAATTGAGATATAAATCATAGCATCAAATTCACGTTTTTTTTTTTTTTGGGTTTTTTTTTTTTTTTTTTTTTTTTTTTTTTTTTTTTTTTTTTTTTTTTTTTTTTTGCTGTACCGGGGATTGAACCCAGGGGCGGTTTATCTCCGAGCTACACCCCCGGCCTATTTTTTGCTCTTCATCTTGAAACCGGGTCTCACGAAGTTGTGGAGGGCCTCACTAAGTAGCTGAGGCTGGCCACGAACCTGGATCCTCCAGTCTCCGCCTCCCAAGTACTGGGATTACAAGCGTGCGCCACCATGCCCGGCTAAATTCACGATTTTAATGCATACAATTCAGTGGGTTTTAGTATATTCACAAGGTTATGAAACTGTCACTACTAATTCCAGATCATTTTCATCATCCTCAAAATTGCCGGGCGTGGTGGCACATGCTTGTAATCCCAGTACTTTGGGAGGCGGAGACCAGAGGATCCGGGTTCGTGGCCAGCCTCAGCTCTCTCTCTCTCTCTCTCTCTCTCTCTCTCTCTCTCTCCTTAGTGAGGCCCTCCGCAACTTCGTGAGACCCGGTTTCAAAATAAAGTATAAAAAATAGGGCTGGGGGTGTAGCGCGGAGGTAGAACGCCCCTGCGTTCAATCTCCGGTACCGCAAAAAAAAAAAAAAGAAAACTCAGTAATAACAGATTCATAACATTATACTTTTGTTAAAACCCACAGAATGTACAGCAAACGCTAATACAAACTATGTGTATCAATATTTGTTCATCAGCTGTAACAAATGTACCACATATATGCAAAACGTTAAAAATAGGGAAAGCTGTGTATGTGGGAGGAGGTACATGAGCGTTCCTTGTACTTCTCAATTTTTTTCTGTAAATCTAAAGTGCTCTAAAATGAAAGTATATTAATTGAAATAAATAAGTAAACTCACACCCATTAGCAGTTACTCCCTCCCCCTCTCCCTCAGCCCCTGGCAACCACTTATCTACATTCCCTCTCTCACATAGGTGCTTTTAAGAAGCATGCAAACCATTTGTTTTGGTAATTACAATTAAGATAGTGTCTAGAGTTCATACATTAAAATACCATGTCCTTATAACCCCTATCTGCCCTTGCACTAAAGATCGGTGAAATATAAAGTAGGCTTTAAAAAATTAAAATGGATAGCTGTTCAGAAAAATAGCACAAAAATCTTGGTGGTCTACAAGTATGACAAAACTACTTTCTGCTATGCAAAACCTGAAAGCTCTGGGTCTATGAACTCCACAGCAGACAGAGGTAGCTGGGAATTGGACAATTATCAGGCAAAATCCTTGAAAAACATTCCAAGAATGGGCTGGAATGAGAATTCTGCTCTGAGCCTTCAACTGAGGCCTTTGGTGGAATCGCTCTGGAGCAACATGCACATGATGTCTTATCTGCAGTAGCTGAGAATTCAGAGAAAGTTAGAAATATCAGGCACAGAGGCTCAATGACCTTATCAGCAACATCTGCTACAGCACCAGGGAGCGGAAGTTTGGCCTACTAACCAAAGAGCTGGTTCTGGTCCAGGAGTCTTGAGGGTCCAGGTAGACAGAACTGAGGGGAAACCCATGTTAAAATTCAGTATCATAGCTGGGCATGGTGGAGCATGCTTGTAATCCCAGTACTTGGGAGGCTGAGACAGGAAGATGGCAAGTTTACGGTCAGCCTCAGTTACTTAGTGAAGCCCCCCACAACTTAGTGAGATCCTGTTTCAAAATAAAAAATAAAAATAGGGCTGGGGGTGTAGCTCAGGGGCCAAAAAAAAAAAATATCAGTATCATGATGCACTTTTAATTTTTTTCCATTGGTTCTGCTTTTTTGTGTGTGTGTTTTATTTTTTTAAATTTTTTTTTTTGGCACTGGGGATTGAACCCACGGGCTTTCTACCTCTGAGCTACACCCCTCAGTCCTATTTTTTATTATTTATTTTTGAAACAGGGTCTCACTAAGTTGCGGAGGGCCTCACTAAGTAGCTGAGGCTGGCCACGAACCCGGATCCTCCGGTCTCAGCCTCCCAAGTACTGGGATTACAAGCGTGCGCCACCATGCCCAGCTTGTGTGTGTGTTTTAATACTCTAATACTTTAATAAACATTTAGGACTGCTATACTTTCTCATAAATTAAATCTTATATATATATTTATATATCTATATATACATATATCAATATATAGATCTCTATACATCAACATTATTATATCACATTTGGTATTATAGCCTGATTTCGTCTTTTGATTAGTGTTTACTTTTATTTTTTTATCATTTTAGTATTCTGTTTCTATATTTTAAAAAACCACTTTTACAGTAACTCAATTTTTAACTATATTTTAGTTCCTGTAAATTTTCTATAAGCTTAAAGTTATTTTAAAAAGACAGGTAAAAATTGAGTTACTATTTGAGTGCAGTAGCATACGACTGTAATCCCAATTACTAGGGAGGCCAAGGCAGGAGGATTACAAGTTCAAGGCCAGCCTGGGCAATTTAGCGAGACTGTCTCAAAATAAAAAATAAAAAGGGCTGGGGATGTAGCTCAGTGGTAGAGTGCCCCTGGGTTAATTCCCCAGTTCAGCAAACAACAATGACAACAAAAGTTGAGTTAATATAAAAGTAACCACAGCTGTGGAAGTTATATATATTAGGAAATCTAATATAACTTACCATGTGAATAGGCTAAAGAGAAAAACCACATGATTATATGTGAAATATATTATCACTTTTATATAAATGATACATCTATTTCTAGTTTATTACTTTATGCATTGTTTATAGCAGTTTGGTTATGTAGACTTTTAAAATGTAATCAAATCATCAGTTTCTTATCTTAATGTCCCAAGTCATAGGACAATTTTTTCTACTCAGGTACAGTGGCCATTCAACTCTTTAAAAAAATATATATATTTGTATGGTTTAATTTTTTTTGCACCAAAATTTCTGATGCATTTGGAAATTATCCTGTTACATGGTGGATTTGGGGCAGTTTTTCTAGTTTCTCTTGTATGGAGGTGACAACGTTTCACATGTCCCAGTGTTATGCATGGGGCTCGATTCCCACTAGATCAACTGCTCCAATCCCCTTGGGTGTTGGAACTCCATCTCCTGGGGCCTACGGTGTTACCCTTGGTTCCGGGCTTTCTGCTATGGCTTTGCCTTTGTTTCTAGAATGTGAAGGTTCCTGTGTGTTTGTTTGTTTGTTTGGGAGTCTGTGAATCTTGGTTATATGTTTACCTGAATTCTGGAATCCTCACAAGAACCCTGAGAAACCATTTGTAATTTTAAAGTCTTTATATCAACAGTATAAAATTAGCCTTTTTTGGTGCACAGTGCTATGGATTTAAACCCATATTTGGATATCTGAAATCCCCATAACAATGACACAGAGCTGTATTTTCAATCCTCAAACTCCCTCACACCACCCTGTTACAGTCACACACACTCCCACCCTGACCCCTGGAAACCACTGATCTGTTCTCTGACTCTATTTCAAGAATATCATACAAAAGGAACCATACAGTATGTAACCTTTGGAGAATGACTTTTCTACTCAACATGATGCTTTGGGGAGGCATCCAAGTTGCTGGGTTTACTGCCCAGTAGTGTTCATTGTAAGGATGTACCAGCACTTGTTTATCCACTCACCTGCGAATGGACATTTGGGCATATTGCTTTTCAGAATGGAGGATGGATACAGAATAGAAGAGATAATAGAGTTAGTCTGGGTACTGGCATAGACTCATGTGTCCCTACAGCTTTATCACGCACATCCCAAAAGAAAACTTTTGGAAAATTTTTCATGCTAACTTTAATATGTCTCCATAGCCAGATTTGTGCAATGTTCTTTTTGTACTTGTATAAAAATACACAGTACAGTAGGGTTGTGGGTTGACTCTTACTGAGGGGTGTTAAGATGTAGTCTATGTTGTTTTCTAGCTTCAAAGTTATTGCTAACTGGACCAGGAGTGATATTCCATTTTGATATGTGATTTACATAATGTGGATGCATTTTAAAAGTATATACCTCTTGTAAACAAATTCTGTGCTATTATGCTTGAAAAAATAAAACTGACCTTTTTGTGTTTGTTTTTCCAGTATTACTTTACTGTTCTTTTTGGCCACGAAGGTCAGAAGCCACTGGAGCTGCGCTGTGAGGAGGAACAGGACGGTAAAGAGTGGATGGAGGCCATTCACCAAGCCAGGTGTGGGTGCAAATCCTCCCGCGACACTTGACTGACTGGGCCTTGCATTGGAGTTATCACTGTTGGCAGTAGTTTGAAAGAACTTGCAATTCCAACACGGGTGTCCCTTAGACCTTCTCCTTACTCATGTATGAGATAATTATTTGAGCAAAAAGTAGTGGATACTTGTAGATTTCTTCTTATGTGCCCTGCACTATTCCAAATGCTTCTCAATTAAGGAATTTATTAAACGTATGGCTCACCCTCTCAGTAATCTGCTAGAGGGGTATTATAATCATCCTCTTCCACAGATAAGGAAACAGGCCAGGAATGTTAGTTTGCTTGCCTGAGATCATACAGCTACTAAGTGGCAGAGCTGAGCCCACCCTTGTAAATCCTGATCCATGTAGACCATGTACTGAAAAAGATAGTAATGACCTCTAACTAGGAAACTAGAAAAGCATGGCTTTACTTTCTCCTAGGAAATATCAGGAAGGTGGAAAACATCCACAAGATCTTAAATGGGAACAAGAAATCTGAAAGAAAGGCAAGACAAGTCCCTCTTTTATTTTCCCTGTTCAATTCCTAAGTCCAGTTCATCTTGGCTTCAATGGCCCTGGTGCTCAGTGATTTTGGACTGTCCTGTTCCCTGTCCAGGCTGCCATCTCTGCACAACTCTCTGCTCTCTCATCTGGCTCATATGCTTGTCTTGGGGTTTTGCTCCAGATTCAGGACTAATGCAGAATGACTTGCTATAGAAAGAAGGGCAGGTCTTCAAAGGGGACAGCTGCATTGAGCTGGCAAGGTAGAACCCTGGGCTCATTTGAAGACACAGTTTTCATGGCTAGTTCTGTTCCTTTCTACCTGAGAGTTAAAATGAAACACATGATTTAAAACATATGTATCTGCCCATTTTTTTTGTTGTTGTTTTCATTCCAGAAGAACAGGTACCATCAGTAGATGAAATGGCTGTGTAGTTGCCAAGAAAATATCTTGGTGAACCAAACAGAAACTGTGTGAAATATGTTAAGGATGTTTGGATTTCAACTAAGAGCTCCTTTTTTCTGTATCATAAAAACATCTTGTCATGTATGTGGATGTGGTCACTGACTAGTATTATTTGACATCTGATGAAAACTAGGACATGCATGATTTCCTCAGGAGAAAGACTTAACCCATGTGAGTAGTTTAGATGATAGAATGGCGAAAAGTCTCTTCTCTTTTGGATTTGAAGATATGGTTAGTAATTGACCATTTTTCTCGATGCCTTGGGTTTTTGGTCTATTAGGTTTGTTTTTCCTTTGACTTCAAGTCAAAGGGACCTGGGACTGGGTTCTTTGATGACAGCCTTTGATTTGAGTGCTTTATATTTGAGTTCTTATATTTGACTTTTTGCACTGAGATGCTTCTGAAATTCTTGTGTTCTAAATCAGGGGAGATAATAACTGGATCTCTGAAATTTACCCTGACTTTTTTCATATATAAACAAAGCCAGAAAGTTAATGAAGCTGATTCAGAGAAAAAAATCATCAGCCTATTTTTGCTTGACATTGTTCACTAAAACACAGTTAATTAACTGGGATTGGTAGACTAGACATTCACCCTGAGAGGACAGTCTGATGGCATTAATTTGGTACTGCCGCTTCTTTTCTTTTCTTTTTTTTTAATTTTGTGATACCAGGGATTGAGCCCAGGGATGCTCTACCACTAAGCTATATCCCCAGCCCTTTTTATTTTATTTTATTTTTTAATTTTGAGACAGGGTCTCTTTAAATTGCACAGGATGGACTCCAATTTGTGATCCTCTTGCCTCAGTCTACTGTTTCAAAATAAAATAGGGTTGGGGGTGTAGCTCAGAGGTAGAATGCCCCTAGGTTCAATCCCCAGCGACACACACACACACACACACACACACACGCATATGATTGGTTGCTGGCAAGGGACAGTGGGGAGCTCTGGGATACTCATGTGGTCTTCCTGCCCCTGCATGTGAAGAATGAGAATGAATATCCAAGAGAAATAAGGTGTGTCCTCAGGAAAGAACTGGGTTTGGGTGTCTACCAAGGTTGAAGTCAGGAGCGGGCCTGTGAAACTTGGAGATGTTGAGAACACCGTGCCTAGTAAAGAGCTACAATGAGTGTAGCTTTCCATCCCATGCGTAAGTGTGACTTATGCTCTTGGTGTTTGAGCCCATCCCACTACCTTTGCTGCCTTTCCAATTTCTCTCACCTCTGTTTTTTTTTTCAACCTCAGTGTGAGTCGTTTGCAGATGGGTCTCAGGCTTTTCCCCAGGAGAGGGCATTCCAAGGGGAAAAGGAATTGGATATTCCAGAAAGCTCATGTCAGATTGAGTTCGGTAAGGACTTGACCTAACCCTTTCTTTTACCCCATCCACCCCTAACATGATGGACAGAGAGACTTAATCCTCTAAATCTTCCATTTAAGCCTTATTATCTTTTCCAGTTAAAAAAAAAAAACAACTCTAATCCAGCCTCTTGGGTCTGTTTTTATCTGTACTCTTTTGATTACATGTGCCTGAGAGAGCCTGTTGTTCATATTCTCTCTCCTCCCACAACACACACACACACACACACACACACACACACACACACAAGGTAACTGCACAGAACACTAAAACACTAATGTTTGTAGCCTCATTCTTTTTCCTTTGTTAGAGGCTTAATGTAGAGCTAAGTGTATAGTATAAAATCGAAACCATACTAAAGGCCACTGTGCATATCTTATCCCCATAAAATCAGCCCTTTGTAGAATGTGCATGGAGAAATTCTTCACAAATCAGCGAAGAGCGATTACATAGAAAAGCTGAAAATATTTTATGTGTCACAGCAAAACCACAGAACAAGAATATAAGAAATGGGCAGTGATGTTATAGGCTAAAGCAATCCCAAAGCTGTGTTTTGTATTTTTTTAACAGGAAGACCACCACTACTTTAAAGCTGAAACCGTGAATTATGTTCATTTATGATATTATATGTTTTTGGCAAGAATGGCTATTAGGCTTTGCCTCCAGATTTGCCCCATGAAAGAGAATTCTTTTTTCCCCTTAAAGTCTACAAAGTGCAAGACAGAAGAGAAGGGTCAGTACATTGGTGAACTGTGAAAGATTTCACTTGATTTGATGGTTACAACTTGTTTTCAATAGGGAAAAATTGGGCTTCAATTTTTTTTCTTTCAGCCCTATGTCAACATCTTCCCGTCAGTTATCTCTCCTGGTCCTCTGGGAGGTTTTGCGTCACATCCACCGACTGTGCAGGCCGCCTTCCGGTGCAGGCAGGGCACGCGCATGCGGCACACCTCCCCTCAGGGGCGCCGTCCTCTCGGGCTCTGCCCGCCTCAGGAGAGCCTCCTGGGGCTCAAGGCAAATCTCTACCATGAGCCTTTTTCTCTGATTTCTTGCTCCATTAGTTATTCGATTTCTCTCTTATATTTTCAGTCTATTCACTACTCCTCCCTCAGCTTTTTTACAGCACTCTTTGAATCTCTTAACAATCTCTTCCATCTTAAAACAAAAACGAAAACCTTTTTCTTGGCCCAGAATCCTCCGCCAGCTCCCCTCCTCCTTGTCATTCATCCAGGCTTCTTGGGGGAGGGGTGGGGAGAAAGGTCAGGTCGGTCTCACCATGTGCGAAGCCCCTGCTGTCCCAGCACTTTGGATGGGTTTTGTTCCTGCTGTACTGAAACTATTGTCACCAGGGTCAACAATGACTTTCCAAAGCTTTCTTTTCCTTATATAACTGTTTGTATTGAGTACTTACTTTTTTTTTCTTTTATTGCGGTACCGGGGAGTGAACGCAGGGGCGTTCTACCTCCGCGCTACGCCCCCGGCCCTATTTTTATACTTTATTTTGAAACCAGGTCTCACGAAGTTGCGGAGGGCCTCACTAAGGAGAGAGAGAGAGAGAGAGAGAGAGAGAGAGAGAGCCTGCGCTGAGGCTGGCTGCGAACCCGGATTCTCCTGTCTCCGCCTCCCAAAGTACTGGGATTATAAGCATGCACCGCCACGCCCGGCGAGTACTTACTTTTGAATTACACAAGTAATCCCTAAATGCAAGCTCTCTCAAAGAGGAAATTCAGATAGTATAAAAGTATATGGAGTAAGAGCTCTGTGTGGTGGCACTTGCCTGTAATTCCACTACTTGAGAGGCAGAGACAAGAGGATCGCAGATTCGAGACCAGCCTCAGCAACTAAGTAAGACCTTGTCTCAAAACAAAAAATAAAAAAGGGCTGGGGTGTAGCTTAGAGGTAGGTAGCATATCCCTGGGTTCAATCTCCAGTATTAAAAAAGTGTATAGAGTAAAAAGGATAGTGTTCCCCCCACATCTCCCATTCTCATCTGCCCCCCATTTGTCTAAGCCCACTTACTTCCTCAGAAATATTTACTAGTAATGGTTCAGTGTGTATACTTCCAGATTTTTCTGTGTTTATAGATAGGTAGAGTGGTTATATGATTACATACTCTTTATTCTTCATATTATTCTTTACCTTTCTGTACTAATTTGGTGGTAGTGTTTTTTGTTTGTTTGCTTTATCAGTATACAGAGGGCTAAGCTTATCTGGAATTCTCATTCCTTTTGCTTCTACATCTCTCACTCCTGATTCCTCTTCTACTCTTTTTGTAATTTCTTACCCTGCTTTGCTGCTCTTCACATTCTGTCTTTAAAGTTGCTGTGTGTAGGCTTCGCCCTTGTTCCTCCTGGCTCCTCACTTTACATCCACAGGACTCCCACCACATAGCTGGAGCCACCCTTCTCCAGTGCTTTCTCTCTGTTAGGTTCCATGCTAAGTGCACCATGTACCTCTTGTGACTGAATCATGACAGCTCATGACATAGGTGGTACTATCTCCATTGAATCTGAGTCTTAGATGAAATGACCCCTGGAAGGCCACCAATGTAGTAAATGGCAGAGTTGGAATTCAAGTCCAGGTCAGGGTAACTCCAAAGCATATGCTCTTATCCACCAAGATATATTGCCTCCATTATGTGTAGATATTAATAAATATGTATTTTCATCTGTTAAACTACCTATCTCATCTTGCCCCTACGTGCTAAGTTACTTGATACTTAGCAAGTCCAAAACCAGACTCACATTTCCCTTTAAGTAGCTCCTTTTCCCTTTCTTTCTACCTCAGGACCAGCCTCCTATGTACTCAGTCACTCAAGACAACAAACTGTCATCCTTCGCCCCCTGCCCTCCCTGCTCACATCCGTTAGTCACGTGTGGATTCCACCTATGGAACAGCACTGTCCTCCACTCCTCTCCATGTCCATGGCAGTTGTCCCCATTCAAGGTGTCAACAATAATTGCCTGGACTGTAGCTCAGCCACCTCACCTAATTCTCTTCCAAGTTTTCCTCCTGATCTTTATCCTCCCCATGGTTACCAGAGTGTCCTTTCTAAATAGAACCCCTGACCTGCTAAAAGAACTCCAGGGTTCCTATTGCTTTCAGATATTTTATTCAATTTACTTCTTATTGTCAAAAGTTTTAAACAATATGTGAAAATTTTAAACAATATGCAAGAGAGGAAAGAGTTGACTAAGGGTCCTCCATGTTGCTTTGTAAAAAAAAGTTCACACTTTTAACTGATAATGTGCAAGCTCTGCGCTAAGTTCTGGGATGCAGTGCACCAGTGCCAGGGAGGCCCCTCCTGGGCTCCCTCTGTGAACTCCTCATGCTGCCCCTCCCCTTGTATCCTGGGCTCCAGGTGGAGCAACCAAGTGCAGGGATTTTAATGTGCTAGGTTGTCCCTTCCAGGCTGACCCACAGCACTTGTCTTTCAGAACAGAACTCCCAGGCATCCACAGCATCTTCCCTGGCCCTCTTCCTCTTTCTGCAGGAAGAACTAACCATTCCCTTCCTTGAGCCTCCATTGGAATCTTCTGTTTCTTTAAGCAACTAAGAGATTATTGCCTTGATTCCTTTTTGTGTCTGTCTCTCTCTGTCAGTCTGAATTTCTTCAAAGCAAATTGTGTATTACTCGTCTCTTGTTCCCTTCTCCTGGCACAGTGCCCAATTGCTTTTCAGAAATGTGTGTGCCAATTTAATCCCCTCCACTAGGACAGGAGAAAGCTGGAATCATTTCTTACTATCTTTATTATATTGATGGGTAAAAAATGGTATCGGTGTAATGAGTACTTTCTTGGTTGTTAGGGAGATTAACCATTTTTTGCTACCATTCATATTTGTCTATATTTCCTCTATGAATTGTCATCTTATGTGCTTTCCCCATTTTTTCTATTGGCACTTTTCTATATTCTGTTTTTATGAGTTATTTGTATGATGAATAATACTGTCTTTAATATTCATTGTAAATCACCCTACACATATTTTTTGTCCTGCAATTATATGTAGGAAATTTCTTGACAAACAGTTTTTGAATTATTGTGCAATAAAAATGTATTGCTTTTGTGGGGAAATTGTTTCATTGCATCTTAAAATTTATTTTTAAATTGAGTACCAAAAATTCATCATTTTTAAGTGTACAATTCAGTGTTTTTCTAGTGCATTCATAAGATTACACAACCATCACCCCTAATTCCAGAACATTTTCGACACCAAAAAAGAAACCTTACATTCATTAACAATCATTCTCTACTCACACTACCCCTATCCCTAGCCAACCACTGTTTACTTCCTTTACCAATGAATTTGCCCATTCTGGACACTTCCTATAAATGGAACCATACCAACTTGTTTCTGGCTTCTTTCACTTAGCATGTTTTCGAAGTTCATGTTTTACCATATAACAGTACTTTATTACTTTTTAGGGATTATTTTCCATTGGATGGATATTTGTCTGAAAGTAGTAATTTTAGCATTATTGTCTTTCTGTTATATTTCCTTATGATAGTATATTTTGCTTTCTTTTTATATTTAATTGTGCCTTAGAAAGGATTATTGACAACTCTCCACACATCCCAAAGTTAGTCAGATGTTTAAATAATGAACTGTTACCGTGAACCAGAAAGAAGGAGCAATGTTTGGAAGAGGGATTTTAGTCATCAGATTTGTTCCTCTTTTTAATCTCTCTTAACTGAGATACTTGAGTTTCCATTCACCGTATAGAGGAGCATAGGAGAAGAGAATCTGTCAGAAAGAGAAAGATCAGTGGGTGATAGTGTTAGGACCTCATGGTATTTCAGCTTACACTTCTAGTCCATGATCAGTTGGCCCTGTTGCTTTGGGACTGTGACAACGCAGCTCTACCATGGCAGGCATGTGTGGCAGAGCAAAACTGCTCACCTCCTCACCCAGAGGAAGGTAAAAGAGAGAGTGAGAAGGGGACCAGGGTTCCACAATACCCTCCGAGGGTGCACCCCAATGACCTAAAAACCTCCCACTAGACTCCACCTGTTAAGGATTCTATCACTTCCCAATAGCATCACTCTGGGGACCAAGCTTTTAAACACATGGGCCTTGGGGGTGGGGGGAATTCAAGATCTAACCTGCAACAGGAGGCCTGGCCTGCTTCCTCTGCCAGTGCTCAAAGGCTGCTTTGGTAGGAACTGTACCACTGCTCTCCAGGACTGGTAATCCCAAAGGAATCATGAGTAATGCTAGTTTTGAGCAGTTTTCTTGATAAAATTGAGCCTAACCCAAGAGTTAGTTGGAGTTTTTCTTTAGTGACCTTTCATATGCCTCTTCAGCTTAGGTTTTGCTATATTTCACTTTATAGGTACATCTTCAATTACAATAATTTGGATAAGATTCTGGCTCATTTAACAAATTCTTGCTAATCTAATCTTTTTTGCCCTTCTATAAAAATAATTAAGAACGGTAGCTGCACACTGTGCCTCTTCTCTGGACTCTTCAGAACTTTATCTGAATATTCCCTTTTCTCCTGTATGGCATAGTGATGGCTTGGTTTTGATTATAAATATTACACTCCAATATTTGACTCTTATGTATGTCTCAGTCTTGCCATCTGTTGGTACTCAACAGATGAATTTTGAGTTTTGCTTTCATTATGTTGATTCATATGGCTTAATTTTATTATTTCCCTCGTCAGTGGGAAGCCTCCTCCTCCTCCTCCTTCTTTGGTAGGAGTTGAATTAAAAAATACAGTGGAAATAATGAATAGATTAGGCAAAATTTCTAAACTTGAGCAGTATCGAGTGAATGAAAAATTTATACAAATAAAACATGCAGTAGAATAGAAATACTAGTGCTCTGAAAATATTGAAAGGCAGCCATCCACATATGCATAGTTGATTTCATGAAACATTGAAGTAGACATTCATTTACTAGTGGGATATATAAAAAACGCGTGTGATATAAAGTTGAAAGCATACTCCAGTAAGAGTAGAGTAAGAGTAGTAACTAGAGAGTCCCAATGAAATGTTTCATGACTTGAAAATGATTACATGAAGAAGAATAAACCATGTAAAATAAATCATACTAGATGACTTTTCTATTCGCAGTGACTCTTCATATGAGTAACTCTTCTTGCCCAAGTCTCATGCTGGATGCTCAACTACTCTTTAACATTTTTGCCTGGATTATTACCATAATCAGTTGTTCTTTCTTCTCCTCTTATTCTCTATTCCCTGCCTGACCTGTCTTTCCCATCACAACAGCCAAAATGACCTTGTGAAAAAGGCAAATGTCATGCCTTTGATCAAAGTGCTTATCTCACACAGGGGTGGGGACTGGGACTCTACATTGGTCTTCATGCTTTAGAATCCTGTTCCCTCTTCTGACTCACTCATACTCCCCTCTAGAAAGCCTGCTACTTTGTCATTTCTCAGCCTGGCGGGCCCCCTCCCACCACCATGCAGTTGCACTTGGGATTCCGTCTGTCTGGAATGCTCTTCTGCCAGCCAGCCATTATTCTAGTATGTCTTCTCCGTGGGTGCCTCTCTCACACCCTGGTTAAAATTGAAATTCCCATTGTCCGACTTCTTATTCTAGTCCCATCTTTTTTCCTCTTCAGTACTAATCACTAGAAAGATAATTAATTTTATCTTTCTCATCCTACTACGTAAGCTCCATGAGGCCACAGAATCCCCCCCATTTTGTTTACTCCAGTGTCAAGTGCTTTGTGCAGTTCCTGAGTGCACAACAATGCTCAGTAAATATTAATTAATTTGGATTCATAGGAACATCAAAGAAGGAATCAACATTACTTATAATCCTAATACATGGAGTAAATATCCTTAGGATTATATATGTATCCCCCTGCACACACACTTAATATTATAGAGTTGTTGAAAAATGTAGAAAAGTACAAAAGAAGTAACTTAAAAAGTGAATAAAATCCACCCATAATTTCTCCAGCTAGAGAAAACAACCTTTTATGTTTTGAAATATGTTTTTGCTTGGAGTGCCTATCTTTTTCTCTATTCCCTCATATCTGTGTATATACATAATTTTCTCCCTCTGCATATGAACATATGTGCATGTGCTGCACACATAAAGTTTATCTTGATTTCTTATTTTTTCGTGTTCATTTACCAATAGGTTTTAGGTGTACTCATTGTTTTATAACTGTTCTTTGAAAAATGATTTTAAATGCCTTACCATTCCAGATTATACTGTTTTTAAGCCATTTTCATGTTATATATGTATATATTTAGATTGTCTCAATTATCTCTTATTTTAATGAATGAACATTTTGTCTCTTTGCACATCTTTGTGCAAATCTCTGATTATTTAAGTTTTGTTATTAGTAGTGGAATTACTAAGAGGGCATCTCCTTTTTCACCTGTCTGGTACATATTTTACTATTGTCTTCTAGAATGGCTTATTACATTAGCATTAGCACTATTCACATACCTTTGCTAGCTCTGCATGTTACTGTTTTCTAAAAATCTTAACCAATTTTGATAATTTGTTCTTTTTCGATTAAGTAGGACCTTTTTAATACATTTATTGGTCTTTGGCTTTTTATTTTATATTAAGCTTTTGTCTATTTCTTGATTTACTAATTTTAGCCAGTGTTAGGCTCCCTGCTATAAAGATAAAATTTTAATACTCTTACAATACCCATTATGTCCCATATTTTCCCCCTCTATTTTAATTATTTACATATTTATGGCTCTTAAATTAGTTGACTTTATGTCCTAAAGTAACATAATTAAACCTCTATTGATTTGTCAACTTTAGACAGTCTGTATTGATTCTCTACTAGGAAAGATAAGTAAGACATTAGATGCGTTTTCATTATTTTTTCTCTCTAACCTTGAGGTTTTATTGCTTTTACTATTATTTATTATCACTTTATAAACTTTAAGCATTTATATCTGTTCTCTAAATTCAGTTAAGCTTGTGTATTTTGCCATTGGTTGGTTCTGAAAATTAAAAATCAATAAGGGAGGTTGGATAATGGGTACCAAAACCACAGATAGAAAGAACAAATTCTGGTGTTTCACAGCACAGTGGGCTGACAGTAGTTCACAAGAACTTATTATATATTTTGTGAAAATCTAGAAGAAAGGTGCCCAAAGGTTCCATACATAAAGAAATGATAAAGAGAAGGAAATGCTAATTGCGCTGTTTTGATCAGTGTGTGCTGTATGCATATGGTGAAATATCACACTGTACGCAATTAATATATGTCAAAAATTAAAAATAAAATTAAGAAGAAACAGATAAGGACAGTTGTATAGTGGGTATAACACCTGCTATGTACCAAAGTATTAAATTTGGTGTTTGGTCCCATGGAGAATGAATAATCATGCACAATTGAATATTTTCTCCTTGATCCTCATTTCCTGTAGATGACCTGCTATATTATTTTATCTCTGTGACTGCCCAGCTTAGTTTTTAGCCATGCCTGCTTTATTGGTCAGTGCATCCATTGACCTGTAAAATTTTAGTCATTACCTTTTGGTTCTAAGAAGTGCTCTTCTTATCTGATTACTTCTTTTCCATGACATACTTTTGTTTTATGGCTCTAATATCCTTCCCTACCTCTGAAGATAATAAATCTCTGCTGCCTGAATTACCCAGGTTTCCCATATTGTCTTTTCTACTTGTTCACGTGGGGCTCTGTTTGTTATCTGTTGCTGTGTAACTATTTCCTCCACAATAAACAACTTACCTTACCCCTAGTTTCAGTGGGTCAGGAATCCAGGCCTGGCTTAGCCGTGTACCTCTGCCCAGAAGTTTCTCACATGCTACTCTCATAGTGTTGATCAGGTCTGTGGTCTCATCTGAATGCTCGGCTTGGGGAGGGTCTGCTTCCAAGTTCACTCAGGTGCTTGTTGGTTGGGTTCATTTCTTTACTGTTGTGCTGAACTCAGTCCCTAGGTGGCTGCTGGTGAGAGACCTCCTTCAGTTTCTATTTATCCTAAGCAGAGAAGTTCACAACCTGGCTGCTGGCTTTCCTCAAAGCAAAACAGCAA
>PVJS01036655.1:0-20339 GCA_004027185.1 Glis glis | reverse complement strand
GCGGAGACCGGAGGATCCGGGTTCGCGGCCAGCCTCAGCTCTCTCTCTGTCTCTCCCTGTCTCTCTCTCTCTCTCTCTCTCTCTACTTAGTGAGGCTTCCGCAACTTCGTGAGACCCGGTTTCAAAATAAAGTATAAAAAAAAAATAGGGCCGGGGGTGTAACGCGGAGGTAGAACGCCCCTGGGTTCAATCCCCGGTCCGCAAAAACAAAAACAAAAAATAGATTCTTAGATCCTAAATACCTTCCCTTATCTAACAACTCAGAGGCCTCTGCACAAAACATCCTGCCCCCTTTACCACATCAACACACTTTTCTCCTCTCTCCCACACTTACACCTTGGATATCTCCTACTTAATGTCTGGGAAGAGGGGTTCAGCGCATCATTCTGTCATCTAGATATTATTGCTCAACTACCACACACACACACACACACACACACACACACACATGAAATCTGATTATTTTATAGTTATACATTAGGTAATAGTTATTGCATGCATCAGCCAGAGATATCATGTCTGCAAAGCTGTATTTCCTTGTGTCTAGTAACTCTAGCTTGGTTCTCCTCATTCTTGTGAGCCTGTGCTGAAAACAGCAAGTTAATGCTCACTATTTTAAACTTTTCCTAAGTCTACCTCATTTGCTGCATCCTTTGCCTTCTAGACTAAAACAGGTAACAGAATATTCAAATGTCTTGTCAATTATCACATTATATATATACCTAGCTTCTCAGAATTGCTTGCATCTATGCTAGTAATTGCCTCCACCAAAATAAAGAAGTACTTTTTAAACCCTGGTACATGTAGTTAGAAGTGCAGAATCAGAGAAAATTTGGTCTTTTCATCAGTGTGAAATATCTCATAGGCAGGGAATCTTAAAAAGATGAATAAATTTAAAGAACTAATTTTATTAACTAAAGTTATATTGTATAAAGAATTTTTGTTTAATAAATAGGTTTTAGCTGTTTTCTTCACAAAAACTGTGTGATGACATATATGGTAATTTGCTTTTTTACTGTAACTAATTTACTATCTACATGTATCCCATATGACAGCATTATAAATTTCAAATATATACAATAAAATTTATTTTAAAAAACAATCAGAAGGGTGATTTTTAACTTGTTTCTGGGAAGTGGGGCTGATTTGGGCTGGCCGAGATGCTTCTGGTGACTAATGATTGGTAGGAATTTGTGCTGGCTCCAGCTTTCTGTCTCTGCATCCCTGAGGGTTGGTCCCTGTGAAACTTGCAGAGACAAACATCATCATATCCATATGCTAAAAAGCAAGATAAAAGGAAGGAAGAAGGTATGTGCCTCCAGTCCCACCACTCATGGGTTGGAATCATCCAGAATTCAGCCAATGTGGAGCACTCCTCTGGTTGCAGAGTGCTGAGAATGGTACTGTCTTATGTGAGTGGTGTTGAGCCTATACAGGTACCACTGCAATGAAAGGGAAGTGGAGAAGTATGCTCTAGAGCCACTGTGACCACATAGGGGACAAAACAGATGAGAGACAGTGGCTCAGGAGAAGTTATGTAGGAAGACTACATGGAGATGATGTTTTGTGTGTGGATGGGACAGAAATGATAAGTCAAGGACAGGTTTCTGATTTTTGCCTTGGCCTAGTGTACCTGGTGGTAATATTCGGTGTTTTAGGGGATTGACTTGGGCAGGTGCATGTGAGAGATGATGAAGATAATGTCATTACGAGGCACTAATCACAAGATTCCCAGAATGGAGACAACAGCAACAAGTGCCTGATATATGGTCACAGGCAGTGATTTTATGGGCTTGGATGCAGTGCTCTGGAAAGTTCGAAGGGCAAAAATAGTTAAGCAAAACATCACAGGGCTGGGATAAAATGAAATTGTGAGCAGCTCAGGTGATTGATTTACAGCAGGAGCATTGCTTCACCATTTTACAAACACCAGTGTGTGTGCACATGAGTGAGGAAGCCAAAGCAAACATTCTCATTCACTGTGCTGAGTTTCTTTCCTTCAGAGAGTTTCCTGGGCCAATTTGACCAGTCGATGAGTAGTAAGGTAACTCCAATATTCTTAATTAATTGTATTTTACTTTACTTAGTTATATTCTATGATATCCTGGTGATCTTTCTCTCTCCCCCCCTTTCTTGCATATAATAGCTTCAATGTCTACTTGAAGAACATAAAATAACAATAATAATAATAATATGAATAATAATAATACAATAGTAACATATATACTAGCATAGAATAATAGAAACAATAGAGATGATCATTGTGTCTGAGAACTTCCTATATACCAGGCTCCCTTGTATGTCATGTTATTTAATTGTCTCATTTAATCTTCAAAATAACACTACGAACCACTTGATTTAATAGAAATTTATTTCAGATATAATTTCTTATATTATTGGTGTTCTGTGTACAAAAAGATCCCAAATGAAATCTGCTCAGAATATTCTATTTGATTAAGTTTTCTTATCTCTTTTCAAAGAATAAGGAAATAGATTGCTTATTTTACTATTTTCTTAATATAATTATTTGAGCCAATAGCATGATCATTCCTAGAGTAGGTGAAATATTATATATGAATTCTACTCATATTTCATATCATCTTTTTTAGATAAAGTAGTAATTATATCCCATCTGTATTTAGATCAATTCAGTGTTTGACTTCTGCTTCTCCCATGTAATTCCAGTATAATTCAGTGAATTGAGTAACAACCAGCTATTTTTCATCAGTTGATCACCAACCTGGTAAGTCTAGAGTTTGAAAATTTTTGATATAATAATTCTGATGTCACATGGGTTCAAAACTTTGTCATTCCCACTGAAGGAAAAAACACAAGAGCACATTGCAGATTTAATAGTTACAAGATTTTCCATAGCAAACACTTGTCAGGATAAATATTTTTAGGAAGAATAGACACTGTTATTTTTGTCTTTTTCTTGTCTTACAAACAAATATAACGCCAAGGTATAATGTGGGAGGAAATCAACAACTATTGAGCACGTGAATGTGTAGTAATACCAATGTTAATAAATAATTGACATCTGGTTAAACCAAATCTGGAAGAAATACCTTGCATGATTAATCTTCATAATGAGTAATTGGATGAAAAAGGAAAAATATTTTAAGTCCAATTAAGTCAAAATTAATGGAAAGTTATCTTATTAATCCTGATAGAAACAAAATGAGATGGTAAAAACAATTTGTAGTGCCATTGGAGAGTAAGGATACAATAGGACTTTTTTCCTTAGGAAGAAGTATTTTGAGATGACAGAGTTCATAGTTAGAGAATTATTTCAAAGCAGAGATGAATTCATTGCAACATTTGCATAGTATTCAGCTAAGAACACTTTGCTAACAAATCAAAATGAACATATTAAGCCCTAACTTGTTCCACTGAAAAGATAAAACAATTTGTCTGTATGGACAAACCAGTTGGATTTGTCAACCAAATTAATTTAGGAAGCCAAATAATTTATTTCTTAATGCAGACTTTAAGAATATATTACCACATCTAAAATTAATAAAGTATGATTCAATTTCTATAAGTCACAAAACAGTCACAAGTAAAATATTTTCTTAAAGGTACATTGTTGGTTGGACTGAACGAAGTTTACATGTTTTACATTTAAAATATAAATGATGCTTCAAATTGTAAACATCATGATATTGGCACAAAAACAGACACATAGATCAATGGAACAGAATAGAAGATAGAGAAGCAAACCCTCACACCTATAGAAACTTTATCTTCCAAAAAGAAGCCAAAAACAGACACTAGAGAAAAGATAGGCTTTTCAACAAATAGTGCTGGGGAAACTGGTTAACCATATGTAGAAAAATGGAACTAACCCCTAACCTCTCACCCTGCACAAAGTCAACTCAAGATGGATTAAAGATGTAGAAATTTGACCAGACTTTGCAACTACTAGAACAGTGCATAGGACCAACTTTTCAACACATAGGCACCAGTAGAGACTTCCTCAATAAAACCCCCGAAGTTCAGGAAATAAAAACAAAAATCAATAAATGTGACTGTATCTGTTTAAAAAGCTTCTGTGCAGCAAAGGAAACTATCAAAACCCTAAAGACAGAGCCTACAGAATGGGAGAAAGCCTTTACCAGCTAATCCTCTGGTAGAGGATCAATATCTAGAATATGTAAAGAACTTAAAAATTCAATACTAAAAAAATAAGAACCCAATCAAGAAATTGGCTACTGAACTAAATAGATGCTTCTCAAAAGAAGAAATACAAATGTCCAATAGGTATATGAAAAAAAATGTTCAACATGACTAGCAATCAGGGAGATGCAAATCAAAATATCACTAAGATTCAATCTAACCCCAATTAGAATGGCAATCATCAAGAATACAAGCAATAATGAATTCTGGCAAGGATGTGGGGATATAGGAGCTCTCATACACTGTTGGGATTGCAAATTAATACAGTCACTATAGAGATCAGTGTAGAGGTTCCTTACAAGACTAGGAATGAAACCACCATATGACCCAGCCATACCACCTCTCGGGATCTTCCCAAAGGAATTAAAATCAATTAAAATTAATTACGTTAATAGGGATACATGCATTTCCATGTTTATAGCAGCTCGATTCATGAGAGCTAAACTATGGAACCAGCCTAGGTGTCCATCAACAGACAAATAGATTATGAAATTATGGTATATACACACAATGGAATTCTACTCAGCCATAAAATATAACATAATCATGTCATTTGCAGAAAAAATGGATGGAAGCGAAAATATTTCTCATCGTGAGATTAGCCAGTCACAGAAAGTGAAGGGCCATATGTTTTCACTCATATATGGAAGCTAGAGAGAAATTAGGAAACAAAGATTTCAGATAAATGCAAGGAGACACTGAGGGAATGGGGGAGGGACAGCCAGCAAGGGAGGTGGGAAGTAGAAAGGGATCTGATGATGGTAACTACTCAAATAATCCTTTGTTCATACATGAAGTTACTTGTATTGATATAAAGACTATCAATGGGGTGGGGGAGTGGGAGGGAACCAGAGGAAAACACAAGGAATTTATCCCTCTGAACCTCACTATGATCTATAATTATAATGCACCAAAGAAAAAGTTAATGAGGTAATAACAGACTACATTAATATTTGTTTTCTTCTATCCCTGTTACAAAATGCAACTTTAAGATTATAAAAATTTTCTTTGGCATTCATAAAGCAGACATATAAAATGAAATAAATTCCACTTATAACACTTGTAAAAAATAAAGAAAAAGAAAATATCTATGTTACCAGAACTCTCTCCTCAGCCTTGGCCTAAGGCCATGTTGCATTGCTATTGACTTGGACTCTACTGTCCAAGTCTCAGTGGACATTCCCTGGTGAATACAAGCAAATTACTAGAATCAATCTCTGGGTAAAGCAAGACCAGAATTATGGTTGCTGCTGAGTTTTCAAGGAGATCTCTGAAAAAGTGCGGAGATGAGAGATGAAAATGTACACTTGTTTAAAAAGTATTCAAGAAGTTTACTCAGAAAAATGACTTTGTTCATTTGATGACTGCAGGACAGACAGTTCCCCACAGCAGTGAGTTTTTGAATGTGGGAAGATAATAAAAGGTGCTAATTCTAATTTTATTTTTACTTTTATTTGTCATATGGGAGGACAAACTCTGGTAACAGCTTGAGAGAACTTTGCTTCAGAAATAGTTTTGAAGTTGAATTTGAGGACAATGGACTATACTTTTTGAAACACTGTCCAGCAGAAACCTTGGGGTACGAAGTATAGAAAACAGAAAGTGATTTTGGAGTTGATTCATAAATGTGTTCTCTGGATGGGAAGGGTTCACAGGAGAGAGAGGCTCTTATTATGTGGGGGTGGGCTTCTGGTGGATTCAAGTGAAACCTTGAGGGGTAAGCATGACACTCAGAGTCCAGATTCAAATCAGGATTGTGACCATATTTCCCACTTTTTGTTTTATTTTGCTTGGTTTTTCCATGAGTGAAGAGTGGTTATACAACCTCCTGTGTAATCTTTTTGTTACTTCCTGCTTGCTAAACTACCTTCTAGGAATCCATTTTATTCTAATTAAATAACTGGAAATACCTAGTGTTGTTTTTATATGAAAATATGTAATGGACCTTACAGTAAAAGCAAACTGAGAATTACCAATCTATAGAGCATTACCAATCTATAGGGCATTATTGATATCATAATAATATTAGGCCTTCCAAGCTCTAAACATTGATGTATTTCTCTCTTATTTAATTGCATTTATCAACATTCTGCCATTTTCAATGTATGATCCTTTGCCTCTTTGGTTAAGCTTATTCCTAAATATTTTATTGCTTTTTGTTGCTTTTGTAAATAGAACTGTTTTCACAGTATCCTTTTCAGAGTTCATTTTCATTGTATAGAAATGCAGCAGATTGTTGTCATCGTTGCTGATTTTATATCCTGCAATTTGTGTGTGTGGGGGGGTACCGGGGAGTGAGCCCAGGGGCATTTTACCTCTGAGCTACACCCCCAGCCCTATTTCTTATTCTTTATTTTGAAACAGGGTCTCACTAAGTTGCAAAGTGTCTCACTAAGTAGCTGAGGCTGGCCATGAACCTGCAGTTCTCCTGTCTCAGTCTCCTAAGTATTGGGATTATAAGCGTGCACCACCACACCCAGCTATGTCCTGCAATTTTAAAAATTTCATTGTTTCTAGTATCTTTTAATAAGATTTCTCACTAATTTTGTGGCAGACTCATGCTGTTTTCAATTTTTATTGGTGCATTACAATTATATGTAACAGTGGAATTCATTGTTACATATTCATACACACATATAATATAATTTGGTAAATTTCATGCCCCAGTAGTCAGCATACTATAGTGATACATATATACCCATGCTTATAACAGCATAATTCACAATAGCCAAGTTATGAGACCAGCCTAGGTGTCTGTCAACAGATGAATGAATAAAGAAAATGTGGTCTATACACAAAATGGAATTTTACTCAGCCATAAAGAAGAACAAACCAATGTCATTTGCAGGAAAAACGGGGATGGAGAGCACATTCATGTTCATGTTCACGTACACATCCTATTGAAGTTTTAGTAGAAAGATTCCTGTCTGGTATATTTTCAGATTTCTTACAAAACATTTTGGTCATAAATGATTGTCTCATAAAATATTAATCTCTGGGTAAGAACATGAGTTTTCTTTTTTCAAAATAGATAAAATTCATTCTTCATTTAAGAGGTATAAATTTTTTTAATAATTCATGGGTTAATTACACCAAGGAATTTTTCAAACTTGGCTTAATAGTCTATACTGAACTTACTTATTCTTGTGTCTCCATTTAGGATAAACCATATGCATGCTCCATGGAAAATTATAATCAAACATCAACTGATTTCATCTTATTAGGATTGTTTGCACCATCAAGAATTGGATTTTTCCTCTGCGTTCTCACTGTTCTCATTTTCCTAATGGCCCTAATTGGTAATCTGTCTATGATCCTCCTCATCCTCCTGGACACCCATCTCCACACACCCATGTATTTCCTACTTAGTCAGCTCTCTCTCATGGACCTAATTTACATCTCCACCATTGTCCCTAAGATGGCTTCCAATTTCATGTTGGGTAACAAGTCCATCTCCTTCACTGAGTGTGGGGCTCAGATCTTCCTCTTCCTGACTCTAGCAGGTGCAGAAGGCCTGTTACTGGCCTCTATGGCCTATGATCGTTATGTGGCTATTTGCATTCCTCTCCACTATCCCATTCGTATGAACAGAAGAGTGTGTGTGTTGATGATAATGGGATCATGGCTACTGGGCTTCATCAACTCCTGTGCTCACACTATCTATACACTCCACATCCCTTACTGCAGATCCAGGGCTATCAACCATTTCTTCTGCGATATTCCTGCCATGTTGCCTTTGGCCTGCATGGACACCTGGGTGTACGAGTACACTGTGTTTATCAGCACCACCTTCTTTCTGGTGTTTCCATTCACTGGTATCATGTATTCCTATGGTCATGTTCTCCTTGCTGTCTACCGCATGCACTCAGGGGAAGGGAGGAAGAAGGCTTATTCCACCTGCAGCACCCACCTCACGGTGGTGACTTTCTACTGTGCACCCTTTGCTTACACTTATCTGCGCCCAAGATCCCTCCGATCCCCAGCAGAGGACAAGGTTCTGGCTGTCTTCTACACCATACTCACTCCAATGCTCAACCCCATCATCTACAGCCTGAGAAACAAGGAAGTGATGGGGGCACTGAGAAGAGTGACTCAGAGAATCTGTTTTGTGAAAATTAGATAAATTTTCTGCCTTGGTTCCCCAGGACTCAGGTGCAAGTTCATTCAACAATGTATAATAATTAAAAACATTATTTCATGCCTAGAATGAAGGAACTAAAAACAACCTAGAAAATAAGAAAATTTCTAATATCTGGACAAAATTGTCTTATTAACATGTATAATTCCAAATCATACTTTTTGTGCTATATTTTTCACAATTTTGAATGCATTCATTTTCTGCTAGTTTGTTGTCAATGATAAATTGTTGTTCTTGTTAAAATAAATATGGAAACTTTCTAACTGAAGTAGGCATTCAGCATAACAATTTTGTTATTTGTGAATACTTCGTAATTTATTATTGTTGTATGTCTAAAACAGAAAAAATTTTTCTCAAATAGGTAGACTTAATCAAAAGCCATAGGATTTGGGTGTTTTCCCCCCTCATTGCATACCTTTAAACCATAGCAAATACTTTTTTTCTTCAATTTAGGGAACTTATTACAGGAATTCAGCAGAGAGCTCATTAGGCATCCTAAAGTCTTTAAACTACTCTGGATGACATATGGTAAGTTTATGCTTCCTGTATAGGGAAGTGACCAACAGTAAGGTCTGAAGGAGCCTTGAGGTTAATTATCGATAAATGGGTCAAAGATTTGGTCTAATGAGAAGGATTCAGGAATATCAATGCCGTTCCTATCAAACTGCAAGATTGTGCTCATTCACCAATCTCTTTCTAACCCACATCTTCCCTACTGCACCCGGCCTCTGGTAATCACTATTCTTTCAACTTCTATGACATCGATGTTTGTATACCTTACATATGAGTAAGATCATGTATATTTGCCTTTCTCTATCTTATTTAATTTAATATAATGTCATCCAGGTCCATTCATGTTGTCACAAATGACTGGATTTTATACTTCTTAAGGTTAAATGGTATTCCATCATGTATATGCACCACATTTTCTTTATACATTCCTCTGCTGATGGGCATTTAGGTAGACTCTGTATTCTGGCTACTTTGAATAGTATTGCAATAAATATGTGAGTTCAGGTGTCAGTTCTACACCCTGGCTTTATTTCCCTTGGGTTCATAAGCAGTAGTGGGATTGCTGAATCATAGAGCAGTGCAATTTTTAAATTTCTGAGGAAATGCCATATTGGTTTCCATAATGGCTATACTTATTTACATTCCTTCCAATAGTATATGAAAGTTTCCCTTTCTCTGTATCCTGGCTAGCACTTGACACATGTTGTCTTTTGATTAGAACCATTATAACTGTCACAGGAGAGGGGTCTGAGTAGGTTTCTTGAAGCAGGTCTCTACTCAAACCCTCCAGGTTCCTGATGGTCATTGCAGAAAGGAATTTCAAGACACATCAGGTTTCAGGACAAAGAAGTTTATTGCAAAAGTGAAACACACACTGAAGGGGAGTGTGGGATCACTAAGCCACAGATAGGCAAGTTGTGGTCCATATTGTTTAAGGAGTTAATATTCATAAGCAGGATTTGAATATGGATGAAGGTCTCTGGCATTGAGAGGCCCCTTCATGGAACCTTGCTCAGCTTCATTAGCATCTAATTATGCAGCTGAGGGATGTGTGGGTACATTCAGCAATCAATCTTAATGAGCAAAATGGTAAAGTTCAGTCAGGAGATTTTTCTGGTGTGTCTACAGGAGAAACCAATTGGGGCTGGTTCAAGGTTGCAGCTTCTAGTGGTAAGGTAGACTGTTGCTTGGTTCAGTCAGATGCTGGCAGGATGCCTGGGGTTAGGCAGAAGTATCTGCCAGAACCCAGCTCACAATCTCATTGCATGAACTATTTTCCACACCAATTTCTCCCTATGCCCTATCTCACTAACAGGGGTGAGTGATAGCTCATTGTAGTTTTGAGGTGATATACATACATATGAATACACACACACTTATAAAAGCCTCTATGGCTCTGCTTTCCAAAACAATAGACACTGGCCCCATGTGGCTGCATTCCAATTTGCTATGTGTTGCAAGTATGCAACCCTACAGCACAAGGCTTAAAATGAAAACAAAATATACAAACACAATAGTAATTTCATATTAAATATGTACAAATGGCAATATGGCAATATCAATATAAATATTAGATTAATAGTAATATGTGTACATATTTAATCTTTATATAGCTTAATCCTATATTATGATATATAATTAATATCAACATTGTTAAGAATAACATTGAATATAATGTTTTTTCAGAGACATGGACAGAGGTTTATTTAGGAAAGTATGAAATACATAGTCAAGGGAGAATGAAGGTCCTCTCAAGAGGGAAAGAAAGAGATCCTTTGGGAGTACAGGACTCTTCTTTTATAGGGGATTTTCCTGAGGGGTGGGCAGGAGGCTGTGAGAATAACCCCTGGAAGTCACAAAGTGATTCAAGGTGTTCAATTAAATAAATACATTGATAGTTATTATAGTTGTATATACAAATTAATATATTGTTTAAATTAATTGTACCTTCAAAAGGGTCTCCTGGGAACTTTAAATTGCATGCATGGCTTCCATTATATTTTTACTGGGCAGCACTATTCTAGCATGTGCTAGTCAGCATAGAAAGAGTGATAAAGAAAGGGGAATCTGGACAGCCACAATCACTTTTTCCTGGAAGAGAATCCCCCAAACACTCTTGTTACGGCCCCCAGGACTTCCTTATTCCTCAAGCTGTAGATGATGGGATTGAGCATGGGGGTGAGGATGGTGTAGAAGACTGCCAGGGTCTTATCTTCTTCTGGTGAGCGGAGACTCCTGGGCCGGAGATAAGTGTACACAAAAGGTGCATAGTAAAATGTCACTACAGTTAAGTGGGTTGAACATGTGGTGAAGGCCTTTTTTCTTCCTTCTTTCGAGCGCATATGGAAGACGGCAAAAATCACTCGTCCATAGGAAGCAGTGATTCCAAGAAAAGGAAAGAGGAGGAACAGGCTTGTGCTCACAAAAACCATGTACTCATAGGCCCAGGTGTCCATGCAGGCCAGAGGAAGCATGGCAGGCACATCACAGAAGAAATGGTTGATGGCCCTGGACCCGCAGTAAGGAAGGTGAAGGGCATAGACTGTGTGCGCCATGGAGTTGATGGAGCCCAGTATCCAGGAGCCCACGATCATCTTCACACACATCCTTCTATTCATGCGGATGGGATAATGCAGGGGGTGGCAGATGGCCACAAAACGGTCGTAGGCCATGGAGGCCAAGAGCAAGCCTTCAGAACATGCCATGGTCAGGAAGAAGAAGCTCTGCACACCACACCCCAGGAAGGAGATGCTCTTCTGGCCAGAGAGGAAGTTGGCCACCATCTTGGGGACAGTGGTGGAGATATACATCAAGTCCATGAGGGAGAGCTGGCTGAGGAGAATGTACATGGGAGTGTGGAGCCGGGCATCCACACGGATGAGGTGGATCATCGCTGAGTTCCCCAGTGTGGCCAGGATGAAAACGAAGATGATGAGAAGCAGGAGAAGGAGGCCAGTTTGATTTGGAGGAAACAACCCCAACAAAATGAAATCACTTGAAGTTTGGTTCCATTTCTCCATGAAAACGTACTGCTTTAGCTTCATTGAAAGGAAAATGGAAACAAACACTAAGCACTGAATGTAAAATGAAACAGAACTGGAGAATAAAAAGGAACTGACTTTATTGATCAATGTTTGTTCAGAACGAATTGATTTTCCTCCAACACTGGAGATTTTGTGCAGTTGATTTTAACCTCTGAATTGAATGTTCCCTTTCCAATTGTTTCTTGTAACTCTCTCAGATACATGTATGGCCTTTAAATTCAAAGTCTAATACCATGTGCAGCAAACAAATAACTAAATCATTTCTTTTTGGATAACTCCTTGTCAGGAATGTTACTCAACAAGTCCTAGAAACTGAGGAAGTAACAATTCTCAGTTTCACACCTACACAGTATATTTACAATAGAAACTGTTCTATGTGACTCAGAAAATGTCTGTGTGCTTAACTCTATGTCCTCAGTTACCTTGTCCTCTTCTGCACCTTTACCTTTCTGGCCTTCACTCGCCACTGGCACTGCTCCAGTGCAGTAAACGATGATCTTCTTCTTGATCTGGTAACTCTCATGATCTACAAGGACACTTCTGTGCTCTTCCTAAAATGCGTTGACCATCTGAAACCATTGTTTCTGAACTTTGTAGGTACTGACACTAAAAGAACCACCCTATTATAATAAGTTACTTGGATATTTCTTCTTCCCTAATGATGATTCCATTTTCTGAGGCCCTACAAAACTCAAAATCAAATATCTAGACTTTCATACACATTTTTCTTCATGCAAGTAATAAAGTTGCATGAAGAATAATAAAGTTAACACATAATAAAATTGACAGATTACATGACATGCAAATTTGCCATTCTCTATTTCAGAGCTATGATTTGTAGCTGATCTTATAATAGACATATAACATGAATGTGAATTTTTAACAGAAATACACTCAAATATATTTACATATAGGAATATACAGGAATCTTTGAGATATAAATATGTGAACTGTTCTTTACTTCATTAAAATATTTCCACAGCACAAATTCTGTAAAATTGAGTATTAATGTCTTCATTTTCCAAATATTAAAAGTAATATTCATTGATGTGAAGAATAACTCTCAAAAACATTAAGGCCTGGGATCAGATTAGGAATCTGTATGACTACTTAGAACTTCTAATCATTTCAATATCCAAAATTTAATAATTATTTTGTCAATGGTTTGCTATGTATATACTGGCTCATTCAATTCTATTTGTGCAATTATCACTCTTCTCCAAAAGATCCTACCTAATTCCACATTTCAGACCAGTTGGAAGCACATGGGCATTGAAGAGGATGCTTTGTTCCTCCTCCTGCTCTGGTTGAGTTTTCACCCTGTAGAGCAGGAAGTTGAAGCAGCTGCAAAGCTGTTCAAGGAGAAAAAGGTGTGAGCAACAGTGGGTTCTTGATGAAAATCTCACATATGTTTGTACTTATCCCCTTCAGATTTAACTAATTCAGTAAAACAAACAAAACTTAAATGTTGATCATTTAGAGTATAAAATAAAAAAGATGGGGAAAATGAATCAATTTCTTCTCCTGTATGATTTTTCTTTCTTTTTATGCTCAGGCCTTGATTGGGGATTTTTACTGTAATTCAGCTCATCATGGCATCCCTTTTTCTCTTTATGTCACCTCACTTCTGGCACGTTGTTTTTCACTCACTCTCCCAAATATGTATAAATTGTGATTATGACATTTCTTACATTCCCAATATATGCTTTTGACTGTCCTTATCTGGTCTAGGTAGGAGATTTTCTGCTTCATGTGGCTATACTGTTCCCTCTGAAAGAAATACCAATGCCACATCCCGTCCACGATATTAATTTGGGGAGTCATCTGGATTGTTGATTTTTCAACCAAAAGACCATCAATTAAAAGATTTTTGGGGACAGTGGCACACACATGTAATACCAGTCAGAACCTGGGAGGCTGAGACAGGAACGTCGCATGTGCCAGCCTCAGCAACTTAATGTGACCCTCAGCAATTTAGTGAGATCCTTTTTTCAAAACAAACAATAAAAAGGGCTGCAAATGTAACTCAGGGGTGGAATGTCCCTGGGTTCAATCCCCAGTACTAACATATATATATATATACACACACACGCATATATATATATATGTGTATGTATATATATTTGTGTATATATATATTCATGTATACATATGTGTAAATATAAATATATGTGTGTAAATGTTATATATTGTGTATATGTATGTGTGTAAATATATATATATATATTTGTATATATATGTATATTGCCAGTATTCAATTTAGTAACTTAAAATTAGCCGTTGCTTCATATAACTTGGGTCAACATGCATAAGATTGTGAAAAAAACTTATCATAGAAAAATAGGAATTCATTTTTGAAGCTGTCTAGTTGACCAATACTAACAATGAGTGTGCTTGGTCAGTAACCTGGCAAGTGCACAGTAACACTGGGCATGCAGGCTGGATGGGACCATAGGCAGCTTCTGCTTCTTATGACTTTAGAAACAAGAACTCATGACCTAATAGGAAAGGAGAAAACACAAGATGGCCATCACCACCATGCATCCACTCCTAAATAAGTTCACTGTTTTGGTTTATGATGGTGCTGCTGCATATTGACATGCTTTGGTGATTAAAATATGCAAGATTAAACACTAGTGGAGTGAGGGATGTGGTCTAGGGGAGGGTGGAGGAGGGAGAATTAATGAAGGAAACACTTCTCTTGATATTATGTACATATGTCAGAATACCAATGCCTATGTCAATATCATGTGTGGGGAAGGGGGAGTGGGGAGGGAGCCGGGGGACACTCACCAAGTGCTGTGTGCATGTATGTCACTATCACTATAAACTACATTATGATGTGAAACTATAATGCACCAATAAATTTATAAAAATAGAATTGTTCCTAATATTTAAAAAATATGCAAGATTCTACAATCTGTAGTTAAGCTTTAGTGTATGATACAAATATGAGAACAAACAAGTTCAAACATATACAATTATGTGTTTAGTAATTAGTAATAGAAAGAAGGCAAGACAGGATCAAGGACAGAGAGACAGTTGGATAAAAGCACTCTTGAGAAAGGCACTCTTTGGAGGTGTATTTGAGCAGGTCTGGTGTTGACAGCCACAATGAGGGGAGTGTTTAACAAGCACAGGCATCAGGGCATTGGTGCAGGAAGAAGTAGGACTCAGATATTGTTCTGGACAAGGTGAGAGGCCAGCAAGTGTGGCATGGCCTTAAGTACATTTCTAGAATGCACACCAGATGTTATGAGTAGAGAGTTGTGAAAGTATCATCTGGAAGACTTGTTAGTAGGCAATAAGAATAGCTGGAGACCACTGTGGCTTTGAAAATGGAAGCCATGCATCCTAGGGACCCCCAGGTCTGGGCATAGGGACAGCTGGTCACCTATTTAGGGATAGGGTTGTACCTTATGGACCATTGTACCTCTACTCCCTTGCACATTAACTAGTGCATTGTAGGCTCTCAACATTCCTACCTGATAAAATGAACCAAATAGTCGCCTTAGAAGTAAATTAGTGTGATAGCTAAGACTAATAAAATGTGGCTAGATAGCTTCAAAAATCAGTCTTTAGCAGACATACCCTGAAAATTAGGACAGAGGAATCTCCTGGGCACTTTCTTTATGTATTTGTATATTCTAGAATTAAATTCAAAATAAAAAAAGGTACCAGAAGCCCTCACAGCTGGTATGTTTCCAGTAGTAAGCACTGAACATGCAGAGTCTGCTTTAAGCTGATGTATTCCATATTCCATGGGCCAGTCGTATTAAAGGAAGGCATATGTGTGTATTGAAATTCTCTGCTACCTAGGTTAGAGCTTAGAGTATCATAAAAATGGTTCGATGGCAGTTACCACAATAACTATAATTATTTTCCTACATTGAAAACTCATATTGTCAGGCAACAGAAAATAATAGTTAACTTCAGCATCCTGCACATATGGGACTTTAAGCTTCTAAGATCTGGAACATTAGATTTAGAGATGAGGGTCTATTTCCATTGATGAATACCAGCTTTCCTTATTGGGCATGGGATCTGATTTCATGATCCAAAATTGTAGGAAGCATCACCCTCTTAGTTACATTATACCCTGGAGAATATTGTTCTTGTGGCTGCATGATGGGTCTAAGACTAGTGTCTCTCTTGGTCACCCTAAAAGACATATTATTCAAACACGTAGAGTTTTTTTTTAATCTCCATTTATAGGATGTAATATATGCAAGTATAGCAAAGGTAGGACCTGAATTAATATTGCAAAAGTTACAAGTAATACACACTTTTAAAAGTATTATAGGCAATCGACAGAAAAACAATAAGCAAATTGAGCCTCAGCTAACTCAGTCCTAACAACATCACATGAGAGCCGTGCAGAAGGAGTGGAGTGAGCTCTGTGTGTTCACACATAGTAGGCCCTCCATAAGTGTCCTCCTTTGTCCATTCCATACATTGACTATGCAGAAGCCTCAGGCCCAGAGAAATTAATTGTCCTAGTTAAGGCACACCCCTCGAGAGCATCAAGCTCTAGAATCTTAACAGGCTCACATTGCCTCCTTTTACATTTTAAATTCACCCTTAGCTTTTCCATTTTCTATGGAACTGCTTACTTTTTGTGCAGCAGAAAGGGTTTCCTTATGACAGACAAATCACATCTCCACAACTAATATGTCTTCTAGTTCAAGTTAACCCAAATCAACTCAGTTCAATAATATTATTTTGACTCACTTTGTCTGAAGTTCTTGAGTTTGTATTTTCAGAGAGGAGGAAGTTTTATAATTACACCATTCCCTGGCAGTCCGTTGAGTTCTTTACAATGTATAAACACCAAGCCGTGCTCCCATAGTCTGCCAGGCTATGCAGTGAGGTCATGTCACTGATCAGCAGGCCCTAGATCAAAAGCAAACTGTCCTATGACCTGAAAAAGCTTCTCTAGCTGCAAAAACCACTAAAAAGAAATTCTCAAGAACACCTTGTAACTTCCACTACTCACTGCTCTTACTTCTATCCTTCTCTTGATGTTGAAATAAAAAATGCTTCTCCACCTTTGTGAAATATTTGCATAAGTTATTGCTTAGTTAAAACATTTTCCTTTGCTATTACTCTGTTCACGTGAAAACAGAATATGCCATTTCATACTGACTACCCTTAGGTTCTACTGATGTAAGCAGAAAGATATTGCTGTATGTTATACACAGAATCTTATGGCATCAAGCCTTATGCATCTCTCTTTCTCACCTAATTGGTCCCAAATGTCCAAGTCCATGGGGACAGGAACCTTGGTCATTTCATTTGAATTGCTAATTTGAAGATCAATGCAATTTCAACTTGAAACAAATCATCCAACCCAATCCATTCTGTAGCATTCACCAACTACCCAGACTTCCTAGTAGAGAGATGCATTCAGTTATTCCAGAACTTTATTTGGCGGCTATGGGGAATGTTAGGAAATGTTCACTGAAATCCCCTCATTCACAAGTTAAAGATGATATGCAGAAAAAAACCCAGAAGTGTTCCTCCAAATAATAGCAGAATTACTATCAGGATCAGTTACCTGTGACTATCTAGTTAGTTTCTAGAGGAAATTATTGGTGATAGTGACTAAATTAAATTATTCTCGGACAAAACACTTTCTTCTTTTTGTGGAGGGTAGGTGATTGATCTATGCAAATATGAATGCAGACAACAATTCTACTTGGGTTGACTCAGAGATCTTGTTATACAATAGGATTTAGCCTCACAGAGAAGAGTCTGTACTACCAAATCCTCCTCTTATTAGGAAGTTTGGCTGACAAATTGCTGAAGACATTAGTTCATGGTCAAATCTTTAAAACAAGACTGAATTGAGGGACATTCTGAGAATTAAGTGGGAGGATGTGTGTACACAGTGCCTGGTGCAGGGACAGGAATGAATGGACCTGAGGATCTCTCATTATTATCCTATCCAGTCCAGAGATTGGTGAGCCAGAGGGATGCTCATTTGAAGGCATTCTGGACACTTACCTGTGACCTGGAGTCTTTTATCTTAGGAACATGTAACTAAACGTTATACAACAAGATTGTACTCAATAAATATTAGTGACTCCTATGATAGAAATATCATGAAGTATAAAACTTACCAAATGGGATTCATTGCTTTCAATTTCAGGAGTGGGTAACTTATAAGCTCATACAGATGTTTTATTGTTGCTGTTCATCATTTATGGATAACTCCCATCTCTCCCTTTTATGTTACTCACTGCATTTACCTGCACAACTCCAACCTGGCCAAACCCTACCTCTGCCTGTCACCAGGCCTACGATATCCACATGCAGCAGTGAAACATGGCAGAAGAAAAGTCCAAACCATGAAACTTATTTCTCATTCATGAACACAAATCTCACATTGACCCCTTTGGCATGACGCAGTATGTTCTTAGTCTCTGAAACTCTCTAAGATATAGTGATAAATGCCTCCTCCAATCTCTAGCCTACTTCCACAGTCCTCTAACTCATCTGGGAAAAGAATAAATGTTGAATCATAATTCAGATTTTCCTGCTACTAAATGTATCCCCCCCATTCTGGGCCTATATACTTAGTCTTGTTTTGTGTGAAAGGGCATAAAATGACCCCTCTCTTCCTTAAATTCACCCGCTCCACTTCTCCATGAGGCTTATCTCTTATTACCAGCTCCTCTTTCCATTTTTCTCTCTGCTGGGAAATCCTCATAAGCATGTAAACATAAATATTTTAGAGGAAAAGTGTTTCTATACGGAATTTGATAATGCTCTTCAATCCAACTCAAAAACCAATGTTTCTGAACAGAGATTGAGCTTCATTTTTTGTCCATAGAGATGGGAGCTGCTCATTATTAAGGTATTAATATTACAGGTATTACAAATAAAGAGTATCAAGAGTGTTGGTCAAGGAGAGGATCCAGGGTGAAACCAATTACTCTGGGCCTGTGTATTCTGGAGGCTGACAATCAGTTGAGAAATTCTTTACATGTTGTTAATGGACATTCACTTTTGGTTCTGCCAGGATGAAAAGGTCCTCTGAGAAGACTTTGTCAGTGAGTGGGGCGGCTTACAGTCAATGTATAATCTTGACAAAAACTTGGCCTCACCAAGACTAATTTGTTTGATTACTATTATTGAGACATAATATTCATATGCCATTAAGAGATATTTAGAATAATCTGATACATGTGTACAGTGTGTAATGATAAAATCAAGTTAATAAGCACTTACAACTCCTCAAACATTAATCATTTCTATGTGCTGGGAACTTTCATATCCTTGTAGATATTTTTAAATAGACCACAAATCAGTGTAGCCAACACTTCCCTGTTTTGCTATACAAATGAGAAGTAATTCCTCCTCTGTAACTGTGTTTTGATGCCATTTTTCTTACTTTTTTCTCTTACTTTTTTCTTATGACTACTTCTCAGTCTAATGTCTTTGTGTGTCTGGCATATTTCATTTTCTGGCTTTCAGTGCCATTCTTTTTGCTATAAATGACAGGTTTTCATTCTGTTTGTGACTGAATAATATTCCATTGTGAATATATACAACATTTTCTTTATCCATGTATCTGTTGATGGGCACCTTGTTTAATTCCACATCTTGGCTATTGTGAATAATGCTGCAATTAATATGTGAGGTCAAGTGTCTGTTCTACTGACTGGCTTTATTTCCTTTGGGTCCAGAAGCAGTAGTGGGATTGCTGAATCATAGAGCAGTGCAATTTTTAAATTTTTGAGGAAACTGCATATTGGTTTCCATAATGGCTATACTTGTTTACATTCCCTCCAACAGTACATGAGAGTTACCCTTTCTCTATGTCCTGGCTAGCATTTGACACATGCTTTTTTTTTATTAGAGTCATTCTCTCTGCCCCTGGTCAGGGGTCTGAGCAGGTCTCTTGGATCAGAGGAGACCTCTACTGGAACCCTCCAAGGTTCCCGATGGTCATCGCAGAAAGGAGTCTCAGAATACATCAGGATTCAGGGCAGATGAAAAGGTTTATTGCAAAAGAGAAACACACTGAAGAGGAGTGTGGGTATACTAAGAGTTGAAGCACCCTCAGACAGGAAGATTGTGGTCCATATTGCTTAAGGAGATAATAATCATAAGCAGGGATTGAACATGAATGAAGGTCTCTGGCATTAGGAGGCCCCTTCATGGAACCCTTCTCAGCTTCATTGGCATCTAATTATGTAGCTGAGGGGTGTGTGGGTACATTCATCAATCAATCTTAATGAGAAAAATGGTAAAGTTCAATCAGGAGATTTTTCTGATGTCCCTGCAAGAGAGACCATTTGGGGCTGGCTCACGAATGCAGCTCCTAGTGGTCAGGTAGACAGTTGCTTGGTCTAGTCAGATGCTGGCAGAATGCCTGTGGTTAGGCAGAAACACCTGCTTGAGCCCAGCTCACAAACATTCTACATGAGCTGTTTTCTACACCTATTGCCCCTTATTCC
>PVJS01036654.1:0-20338 GCA_004027185.1 Glis glis | reverse complement strand
CGCAAAAAAAAAAAAAAAAAAAAAAAAGTTGAACTCCTGGCAGTTTTACTCCCTACCATTTCTAATAAGTTCCTTTTCCTGAATTATCTCTGTTAATGCTGTCATCATTGTTTTCTTAAGACTTTCCTCAGTATTTGGAGAACGCACAGGTGCTCCACTACTTTATTTCTACTGCTTCCAAGAAGTGAGAGGATCATGGGGTCATCAATGGACATCCACCACCAAAGGAGTTGCCAACAAATGTCCGAGTCGACATTTATGCAGGTGGCCTCTCTCCTCAGCCATATCAAGGTCCACAGTGATAGATGGAGGCTAAGGAGGAGCTTTAGAATATGGCTGAGACAGGAAGGTCACAGGTTCACAGCCAGCCTCAGCTACTTAGTGAGGCCCTCTGCAACTTAGTGAGATCCTGATTCAAAATAAAGAATAAAAAATAAGGTTGGGGGTGTAGCTCAGAAGTAGAATGCCCCTGGGTTCAGTTCCCAGTACTGCAAAAAAAAAAAAAAATAAGATGGATTTACACTCTCCAATTGGCAGGTGCTACCCTTGAATGTCTAACCTGAAAATATAGCAGGAGAATAAATGTGAGCCATTAATGTCATTTATGTCATCCTTTGTCGAGGAAACCAGAGAGACACTCATAGCCCTTTTTATATTTTATTTTGAAACAGGGTCTTGCTAAATTGTTGAGGCTGGCCTTGAACCTGCAAGCCTTCTGTCTGTCTCAGACTCGCAAGTACTGGGATGACAGGTATACACCACCACATCTGGCTTCTGCCTCTCTCTTACAAGGATACATGTGATCTCATTTTAAACCCACCCAGATAATCCAGGATAACCTTATCCCCTCAAAATCCTTAACTGAATTATACTTTTTCCATATAAAGTAATATTTACTTTTTTCCTGTATGAGGTAATATTCACAAGTTCAAGGGATTAGGAAGCAAATATATGTTTGGGGAACTATATTTTCTGCCTACTACTTATATATGTTGGAAATGAGTGCCTCTTAGGCATGGCACAGTCCCTCAAATGTTGGGTCGCATTTGATCTTACCACTTTCACCTCCTCTTCTTGGTTTTTAATCAGTATTTGCTTGCTATTACAGAAACAACCAAAAACTCAGCTTTGAGAAGATAAATCATCATTGAAAAGAAGAAATACAATTGGCTAATAAATATATGAAAACATGTTCAACATCATTAGCTATTAGGGAAAAATAGATCAATACAACCCTGAGATTCCACTTAACTCCAGTTAGAATGGCAATCATTAAGAATACAAATAATAATAAATGCTGGTGAGGATGTGGGGAAATAGGAACTCTTATACACTGTTGGTGGGCATGTAAATTAATACAACCACTACGGCATTCAGTATGGAGGTTCCTCAGAAGACTAGGAATGGAACCACAATATGACCCAGCTCTACCACTCCTTAGTATCTTTTCAAAAAAATTAAAGTCAGAATACTATAGTGATAAGTGTACAACCATGTGTATAGCAGCACAATTCACAATAGCCAAATTATAGAACCAACCCAGATGTCTATCAACATATGAATGGATTAAAAAAGGTGTGGTATATACACACGATGGAATTTTACTCAACCATAAATAACAAAATTATGTCATTTACAGGAAAATGGGTGGAACTAGAGAATATTATGCTAAGTGAAACTGGGAGAGAGGAAGAGGAAGACTGAAGAAAGAAACAGCTCAAATAATAGTATGGCAATATGTGAAGGGATCGCTATCAATTTCATTAACATGGGTGGGGAGGAAAGAGGAGGAAGTGAGGTGGCATGTGGAGGAAATATACCAAGAGCTGTGGGCACACATGCTTTTATCACATTCAACCTCACTGTGATGTATAATTACAATACGCTAACAAAATAATTTATAAAAAAAAAGAAAAGCAAATAACATGATCTATTTTTTAAGCTGTGAGTACTACCTTAAGCTAGTAATTTGTGCAATATCTATTAGATATTGAATATTACTGAGTTTGTATCTCTCAAAACTTTAAAAGAGCCGGGCGTGGTGGCGCACGCTTATAATCCCAGTACTTTGGGAGGCAGATACCGGAGGATCCGGGTTCGTGGCCAGCCTCAGCTCGCTCTCTCTCTCTCTCTCTCTCTCTCTCTACTTAGTGAGGCCCTCCGCAACTTCGTGAGACCCGGTTTCAAAATAAAGTATAAAAAATAGGACCGGGGGCGTAGCGCGGAGGTAGAACGCCCCTGCGTTCAATCCCCGGTACCACACACACACAAAAAAAAAACTTTAAAAGATCTTTAGCAACCCACTGAGTTCACTGCAGCAGTCCACAACAAGAATGGAGGAAAGAAAGACAAAATAATGGAAAATATGAGAGAAAGAAATTGAGATAAACTTCAATATTCATTTGGTAACTTCCAATAATACAAAACAGACAATGGTGCCAGGAGATCACATTAAAAAAAATAATACAGGAGATTTGCCTGAAATCCGAAGAGTCACACAACCAGCCATCTCCTACTAAAATTTCAAGGTAGGATAAACTAAGAATCTGCGAAACAATCAAAAAGAAAAAGAAAACGGGCTAACTGCAAAGGAAGGAGCCACAGTCTGTACCATAAAATAGGAAGCAAAGGACAGAGAGAAAAGTTGTCCTGAATTTTTACATACAGCCAAATTATGAACCAAGTATGTTTTAGTCTGCTTTTTCATCTCTGCGACTAAAATAACTGACACGAACAACAGAGAGGAGAAAAAGTTTATTTGGCTCCCAGTTTCAGAGGTACAGTCCATAGTTGGCCAACTCTAACTATTGGCAGTACGGTATGGCAGAGGACAATAGGTCATCTCATAGAAGTCAAAAAGCAGAGAGAGAGAGAGAGATGGGAAGAGACCAGGGACAGATACAGTCCCCAATGCCATCCCCCTGGTGACCTACCTTCTCCAGCCACACCCCACTTGTCTAAATTACCACCCAGTAAATCCATTTAAGCTACGAATCCTTCCGTGGATCTAGCTATTGATGAGATTAGACATCTGATTCAGTTATTTCACCCCTGAACATTTTGCGTTGCCAATACATGAAGCTCTTCCAGGACACAGTCTATATTCAAACCATAACATATGAGAATTTCTTTTAAAAGAATTTTCAATGCAGAATATCATAAAATTTAAAGTCCATGCCCTTTACTTGAAAAAATTCAGAAATTTATACCAGCAAAAGTAAAAAAAAAAAAAAAAAAGCACCTCACAAAAAAAAAGACAAGATATAAGGAACAAAAGCAGCTCTGAGCTCTGACAAGAAGCAGTGGAAAGAGTGACATCGGAAAAAAAAGAAACTCCTTTGATTGCCCAACTTTGAAGATTTTGTTTCAAGTAACAAACATCTAACTTGCTTATTTTTCCATCCACCTGAATCTAATTGTTCTACTTAATTCTGTAGTAAAGAATAGTTGTGTAATTATATTAGAAGTATGTTGATTATTTTTCTCATTTTATTTTTCTTATTTTAAAATTGGCTTGTAGACAGAATATAAAGGATTTAATTTTAAATACTGAACTACAAAAAAGAAAAATAAAGTAAACGTTATAAATAATGTGTAATAATAAAAATCAGGAAATGGATAGGAAACACAGGGTAACAGGTCTGTGTTCTAAATTCCTCATCTTTCATAGGAAAGTCAACATTTAATGTTTATGATTGATAAGTTTAAAAATAGAGGCGTAATAATTTTATTTCAACATACAGTAGGAACCTGCAGAAGCATTAAAAACAAACACTGCCCACCACAATTGATTCTGGGAAGTAGATGGGGGACAAGGACTAGAGAAACGAGATTTTACTTTTTCATTTTATACTCTCTTGTTTATTTGGATGCATTTATTCTATTATCTACATCATAAATGTGGAGACAGAAATATGAGACGTGAAAAGCATGCTCTTAACCCTGAGGACATATATTTTGGCCATTTAAATTGAAAAACAAAATAAATCTGTCTTTTTAGATTCATGTTTTTACAATCCAGAGTTTTCTTTTCTTTCTTTTCTTTTCTTTTCTTTTCTTTTCTTTCTTTTCTTTTCTTTTCTTTCTTTTCTTTTCTTTTCTTTTCCTTTCCTTTCTTTTCTTGGCACTTGGGATTGAACCCAGGGGCGTTTTACCTCCAAGCTACACCCCTAGCCCGACCATATTTCTTATTTTGAAACAGGGTCTCACTAAGTTGCTGAAACTGGCCTCGAACCTGTAATCCTCCTCTTTCAGCCTCCCAAGTACTAGGATTGCAGGTTTGTGCCACCACGCCTGGCCTGAGTTTTCAAAATAAAGTCTGAGAACCTTTCCAGTGGGGAACCAGGTAGCAAGCCACTCTACCTGTAAACCCCTCCATCTGCTGATGTGTTGGATGTTGTCATGGAAGACATTGGCTAAAATATGTGGTGATCTGAAAGAGCAAGATAAAACTGATATTTAATACTTTGCTAAAGGGCTAAAGGCTTAGCATAAATTGGTCAATTGTATTAGTTAGTAAGTAACATGGCTGCACAAAATTAATTGGAGTTTTGGGTTGATGTCCAGTAGGACAGTAAAAGGGAGGAGCTGGTCTACAGAGATCATCCCTAGAAAAAACACCTTCTAGACAGGAAGAAAGACAGGGAAGAAGTTATCTGTTTTCACGATATTGCTTTGGGTCAACCCTGACTGTATACCCTGATGAAGATAAATTCCTAGCAGAGGTTTCAACATCACATTTTAGATCATTTTATACAAAAAAGAAAAAAGTCATTTGACTGTGCTGCATAGACCTCCAATACAAAGTTTCATCCAGACATCCTCAGAAAGTAGGGCAAAAGTAATCAGTCTATTTAGGCACAACAGAATCCATAGAGACCAGAAGCAGGAATGTTTTGTAAATATCAAAGCTGACCTAAAAACACATTTAACAATGAATCTTTTATAAGAATGAGGACTAACTATCAGAGGTACTGCATGAGGTATTACATACTATTCACCCAATATCAGGTAATTGCTCTAAATGCCTTGAAGTATAATAATATTTACTGACCTGCTGGTGTGTTGGTTTTAGGTATAATTACATAAGGTCATTTGCATAGAGTTCTTTTCAGCTTACAACCTTTATTCTTTGAAATTTCATTTCGGCGATGTAACAGTACCTTAGTGTGCACTAACAGCTAGATCCATCTGAGGGTTGCATTGAGCATAAGACAGGTGACAAACACAAAACAAGAGTGTTAATATCAATAATATGGGATCATTGAATGAGGAAACACATTAATAAATGCACTGACATTGTCATTGTCCATATTTAACCTAATGTATCAGAAAAAGCAAGTGTCAGGGAAGTTTGATTGTGATGTGTTAGCAAAAACTGCACATGGACTTTATGAGGGAGGGGAGAAATAGAGTATCATGCTATCAAAGGCAAACAGAGATTTTCCCTGAGCAGTCAAGGCTGCTTAAAACCCTTTCAAACCCTCATCCACTCCTCCTCAGGCCTCTTTCAACACTTCACAGTTGCCCCTGGGGTTCATTGTAACCCTGCCTTCTTGTCTCCATTGACTTACTCTGTAAACTCACCTCCTGTCCAGATCTTATGGAAGATTTCTTAAAATATAAATCGTCAAGAGAATAGGATATCTGAATAACCAACCCAAACAATATGACAAAACTCAAGGTGAGCGCAACTTTTCTTCTACTGTTTCTGTTTCCTTTAATTTTTCATTTTGAAGGAAAATGGGACATTTTTTAATTAGCCTATATCTTCTATACCACAAGAAAAATAAAGATTGAGGAAAGGAAAAGTTCAAACAAGGTTATGTCCATACAAGAAGGTTTCACTACCGGTCTCACTAACATGTATGGGGAGAGAGGAAGGAGGAGCAGGGCAGGGGTTTAAGGAGGGAAAGACAGCAAGTGATGTGCGCGGTTATGTTTGTATCACTTAGATTCTCATTATGGTGTATAATTACACTAATAAAAATATAAAAAAGAAAATAATTTTTAAAAGAAGGGCACCGTTTTAAATTTGCGACTATTAGATTGATATCTGCCTATGTGTCTCTGACTCTTTCCTTCAATAGTTCCCTGAACAGGGTTTAAATTTCTATATCATCTTTATTGGATAATTTGCCACTTACCAACACCAGTATTTCATGAGAACATGAGAGCCCTGCTAATTACACATCTAGTGTATTCATTAAACTATTCTGAAACAGGACAAGTACCACTCTATAATGTAGAATAAGGTACAGTGTATACATACATGCCGCTTATTTAGTGGTAATCTGGATTTTAGAGTGCACTTGTAACCCACTTTAGGTTCTCATTATTATCCTGCTTGCCCTAATTCAGTGATGTATCATCTTCCTGCATTTGTCTAAATCAGTTCAGCAGCAGATAAATCAAAGCTTCTCTTGCCCTTGCCCTTCCAAGCTGTTCAAACCATGCGCCTGACCATGGAGAAAAGGAAATAATCACTTGCTTGAAAAGAGAAAATTTCTGTATTACATGGATAGGAAACCACTTCTGCATCAATGTGTGCAAATATGCAGGGGGGGGGGTGCATGCACCTGCCTGTGAGCATACACGCTGACAAAGCGCACTTTGGAACAGATTCCGAAAGAAAAGCATCAAAGTCACAAAGTGTTGCTCGTTTTTTTTTTCTTCTAGAAAAGAGAAAATCCAGTTTCAATTCTCGTCTTTAAAGAAGAGACTATACATTTCAAAAAAGCTTTCAAAAGCTATATAAGACCCTATTTTTATATCCTTGTGAGCTGTAGAAGCTGAAAATTAATTGCTCCTTTAACTGGAAAATCCTTTGTCAGACAATATACGCTGGCATTCGTGGGCCTAATGCATTTTTCTCTCAACAGAGGGAGAATACAAACCAGGAAGGACCTCCTGGGTAGACCTAAAGAATGCAGTACCCCTTCTTCTTTCAATCCTTTTCCACAACACACCTTCAGTTCTTGATACTTTTTTTTATTTTTGCCTTTAGATATTTTTTCTCTCTTCTTCTAGGAAGCATGATATTGGAAAATTAAAAAAAAATTACAAAGTGCAAGGGATATGGCTGTGACAGGAAAACTAGAGAACACGAGTTTCCACCGTGGGCTTCAACTGCCCTCAGGAAACTGCACTAAGAAATACGGGCACCTGCTCCATTTCCAGCCTCCCTTTCAAGGCAGGGGCTACGTCAGCTCTTCACTCTGTGCAGAATTCACTCTTTTGCTGTTATAGTAGTTGCTGGCATGTCTCTTACATTCTGCAGAGATTTGTCATGAGAAACTCCATTTTTTTTCCAGAAACAAGTAGACAAGAGTCTTTCCATGTTTGGGAACAGATGAAAACATGCTTCTCTGAACTGACTTTATTGTATGCCTAGTGTTAAATCTTAGTTGAGCTCTGTGAACTTTCTAGTAGGATTGTGAATTTCTCTGGAGGCAAAAGGTAGGATTCAAGTATTTCAGTTTATAGCTGTATTAAAAATAGCACTTCTTAGCCAGGCATGGTGGTGCATGCCCGTAATCCCAGTATTTGGGAGACTGAGACAGGAGGATTACAGGTTCCAGACAAGCCTCAGCAACTTAGTGAGGCTCTCAGGTACCTAGCAAGACCCTGTTTCAAAACAAAAAAATAAAAAGATCTGGGGATGTAGCTCAGAGGTAGGATGCCCCTGGGTTCAATCTCCAATGCCATAAAATATATATGACCACTTTTCCCCCCACCCTGCCTATTTTTAACACAATGATTCATTCTTTCATGTGACCTTAACTTTTTGAAGTTGGTTGGTAAAAGTGATGTCATAGGATTTCTTTAGTTTTCAAGCTATGTGTCTATGGATATAAAGCTGGGTGTTGGCCAGGCGTGGTGGCGCACGCTTGTAATCCCAGTACTTTGGGAGGCAGAGACCGGAGGATCCAGGTTCGCGGCCAGCCTCAGCTCTCTCTCTCTCTCTCTCTCTCTATCTATCTATCTATCTATCTCTACTTAGTGAGGCCCTCCACAACTTTGTGAGACCCGGTTTCAAAATAAAGTATAAAAAATAGGGCCGGGGGCGTAGCACAGAGGTAGAACGCCCCTGGGTTCAATCCCCGGTACCGCAAAAAAAAAAAAAAAAAAGCTGGGTGTCTACACACATACACACAGCACACCACACAAACACATCCATGCCCATCCTAGATTTGGAGGCCTTATTGATTCTGTGTGGTTTTATCAATAGCACTAGGAGCATTGCTTCTGTATTATTCCCTTTGTCTATTCATTCTGTCTTCTCTTTCTTGTCTAAGAAATTGCATCCTGATATTTCACCAGCCATCACTCAGAGGAGGGGAAACCTGGATACCCCTGGAGGTTCATTTCTTCCTTCGATTTGGTAGCTTAGAAGAGAGTTGACTTAGAGCTCAGTATGCACAAGAGAAGAACAAGTTGATAAGAGTCATTGGGTTCCTGAGGCTTCCTCTTCCAGACAGAGCCACGTCCCCACTCGGGAAACCTCTGGGGTTTCATAATGGGATAGGCACAGCCTGCTCCTCCAGTGCCTGTCATAATGCAGGAGCATCCCGAGCCCAGGGTTCCTCTCTACCGAATACTGGCCATGGTGTATCCGGTGTACCCATGCCTATCGGATGCTGTGTGATGATGGTATTTTGAGGGATTATGTATACTTCCCTGCTTGCAATATTTTCTCCACAAAATTAATTATATATCTTCATGATTAATTCCTATTTCTCCTTTCAGAAACATTCCAATCTCCAGTGGGCCCCTGTTTTCCTGGCTTCTCAGGAAGTATCTCTCATGGTCTAGTGGAATGGTTTATAAACCATGTTGTACCCATTTTTCAGGCTAGTCAAGGCAAACACCTTAGTATTGATATGCACATCACACAATGACTATGTTTCTAATTCAAATCACTTTCTGGCAACAAGGCGAGTCCTCCTTTTATAAGAATTTGGAGGAATCTTAAGCACAGGACTGATTATGTGAGCAGTGTGGGTTTTGTTCTGCAGATAGTTATATGCAAATAAGAACATCTGAGAGAGGAAGGGGACCAGGGAGAGGGAGAACGTGAGGGAAAGGGGAGGTGCTGGTCAATGAAACTGACCAAATTACGTTATGTTCATGTACAAAATATGTCAGTATGAATTCCACTATTATATGCAATTATAATGCTCCAAAAATGAATTTAAAAGTATCAATCACATACCAAAAAAAAAAGAGAACATTTTACTTTGTATACACAGATGTCTTTCAACTCCTGTCCTCCGTCTCCTACTTAGTTTGTTCTCTTGACTTAGGGCAAGTATGTATGTGTTAGAGGCGGAATGATAGAATATGCTAGTAACGATTCTAATGTTATTTTAAATTGTCAAAGCAATTATTTAGAATGCTCGGAGTTACTGCCTACTGGTTCTAAAAATGAATACTCACGCAGAAAAATTCCAAATAGTCAGACAAAACAGAAAGACACGAAGTTATCATGCCTTCTCCTTTCTATAATAACCCCAATTAAAAATGGTAGCTAGAGGTGTCAAACATAGACATAAAAATTAAGTAATAGTCTGTGCTTGAAGGAAAGTTTAAATAAAGATATCAGCAACTCACCAAATATCTTATATACTAAGGGGAATTTAAGGAAATGGAATTCCTTATTCTTTATACATTTCAATGAAATCTTACAGCAGCACATGTTCCACACAATTTAGTCTGAGATCTCAGAGGATTCGGAAATATAATCGTGGGACGAGTGCTGTTCCAGAATAAAATCTCAACAAGCGGTGAAAAGAAAAAAAATGGGTTGCAACAAGCATACTAAAAAGGAAAAACGGTGTTAGATCAATTTCCCCCAAGAAACTAGTGATAAAGGAATAGATTTTACTATGTTTTTTTTTAATATTCTTTGTTTTTATTTCCAAATAACATGTTCAGCTAAGGAAAACCCTGATAAAATCAAATAGAATTATTTTCCAGTTTATTTCAGAAGAGCTTAGTATTTTAAAGTAACAATAACAAACAATAGTATATTTCATGGCTTATGGTTGACTGACTAAGAAGTTTGAGTTACAGATATCTAAAAAAAAAAACAGAGGTGCATGGACAAAGGGCACAGTACATTAGCAATTCTTTGTAAGTAGCAAGCATTCCTAATGGGAAAATAATTTAATTAACATAAAAGCACTGAACAATTAGTGGTCCTTATCTGGCTTAGGACCCATGAACCCAATTATCACTATTAAATCCATTAGTTGAGTTTAAATTTTGGGGAGTTTAACTGTTTAATTCTTTTTAAGTGTAAAGGAAAAGAACATTTTATTATGAACAATCAGAATATGTAATCACTAGCAGGAGCCTAATTATATTCTGCAGAGAGGAATGTGATTGAACTTCAGTGTTTACCAAATTCAAATAGGAAGTATGAGGTTAGGGAGGACAAATTCTGCCCACACATCACCTCTGCATGTTACAGCTAAAAAGAGGAATGGATATCTGACAAACATAGGTGAAGCCTAGATCCAGTAAGGGCTTGGAAAATGGGTTTATTTATATTGTGAAGGGTAGAGTTTTAGAAGACAGGTGTTACAGGCTCAAAAAAAATCCGCGCTAACATATATCACTGCTACTTCCCTGTAGCTTCTTTGAAAGCCAGTCAAGGGTCTTCTGACTTCTGTTGTGACCTTCGTTCAGGAGTCCCTGGTTGGAAGGTTAGACCAGATGGAGACAATGACAGGGATGGAGCATGCAAAAATAAGGGAAGGATTTCTAAAATCCACTATCAAAGAAAAATTATGTTAACGCCATCAACTAATCCTATCAGAGAGCATTGCGGGCCACCGTATAGATTCTGGTTGTCCTAAAAGCATCAGTTAACCACTAAAATATTTATGTAATGTGATCTGATGATGTATTGAGTGTGAAAAATAGTCAGATCCCTGAAAACATGAAGTCTGTCCACAGATGTGTCCCTGGAAGTCTGCCATCTTGGGGATGGCCAAGAAGCCAGGCTGTGGTTCCTATAGGCAGGGGGACATGTGCTGCTTGTGCAAGATAACATACCCACAATAGATGTTAGCAAACACATCAGCCTCCGGAAATGGAGCCAAAGCAACACAGTCCATCTGCACGTCGTTGCCTCACACCATTCAGAAAAGCAGACAAAGGCACGGGAACAGGCCACCCAAACACTTTGGAAACTTGTCTGCCTCAAGACTACATCACAAGCTGCATTGAACAGAAGATGGGGTTTCCACGGGAACCCCTCTGGCCTTGCTCTGAGCATTCCCCATTCTGACACCTTTTTAGTAACACAACAGATACAGGATCTTCTCAGCCTTCTTCAAGTCGGCCTCTCCTATTCACAATTTTTTTTTTTAGAAAAAGCCAAAGTCACTTTTTTGAAAAAAATGAAAGAATCATAGGGTATCATATTGTTCAGCCTCCCTCCCCTGCTGACTGCAAGACCCCTGTGGGGGTGGGATCACAGACCCGGGCACCCCGGCTTGCCACAAGGCAATTTGGAGAAAACCTTATACTGTACCTGATATGAAGGGAAGCCTGCGAGTGTGTGAGGTAGGGACACGGTGTGGCGACGGTCCCACTGCCATACCACTGTGCCCCCTTTATGTCCTTCCTCCTGCAAAGCTGCTCTGAGACCCAGTGGCTCACTTCAATTCTTACCGTGTGCTCTAATTTCTACAAGAGCAGCGTTGGAGATCGGGCTTATAAAAGTTTTCACAACAAAAACATTTAGTATACATTAATTTTTTTTAAAAAAGCACTAAATAATCGGGCGTGGTGGCGCACGCTTGTAATCCTAGTACTTTGGGAGGCAGAGACTGGAGGATCCGGGTTCGCGGCCAGCCTCAGCTCTCTCTCTCTCTCTCTCTCTCTCTCTCTCTCTTTCTCTCTATTTAGTGAGGCCCTCCACAACTTCGTGAGACCCGGTTTCAAAATAAAGTATAAAAAACAGGGCCGGGGGTGTAGCGCGGAGGTAGAACGCCCCTGGGTTCAATCCCCGGTACCGCAAAAAAAAAAAAAGCACTAAATAAAAATGCACAGAAAAAAAAATATTGGGAAAAAATTAACCACAGAGTTCAACATTGTTATTTCTAAGAGGTAGAACTGGGTCCATTTTAATTTTCTATCTTCATGCTTTTCTAGTGTTTAATTATTATTATTAAAATTTTTTGAGGAAAGAAAATGGCAAGAAAAAACTATGGTAGTCCCATATGAGATGTGATCTACAAAAGAATACTAGTTATTTTTACCTTTTGAAATGTTGAACGCCAGCTATCTATAAACAATGTGGAGTCACAGTCTAAGGAGGGTGACCATAAATACACACATATACCTATAGTGATTGGTGGAACGCAGTAAGTACCACAGATAATAAATACCCCATGGGAGTTTGGAGGAGAAAACATATATATGCAGAAGAGACTTTTTTTTAGACAGTACTGAAAACTATATACTTGTTTGATGAGAAGGGATGAGAAATTGTGTGTATTCATTTGGAACCACTAAAGTAGTTTGGAGAATAGGAAGAGAAATAGGAAAGGACAGAGAGTTCAATCAGTGTTTTCAACAGGGGATGGTTTGGCTCTGCAGGGGACATTTGGTAATGCCGGAGACATACTGGCTGGCACAACTGTATCGAGGAGTGCTGCTCACATCAGGAGAGGAGAGTCTACTGTGAAACTTCCTATGACACTCAGGATAGTGCCCCACAAGGAATTGTCCAACCAAAATGCACACAGTCTAGAGTCTTGGAAATTCTGGGTTTAGACAGACAACACAAAATATATAGATAGTTATATACTGGAAAGTTTCTCTCAGGGGTATACTTGATTTGTTGGGTATATAATACCAGTGTCTTTGCTATGCAATCACTAGCAGGTAGTTGAATAATCTTGCCAATACTTACACTATCCCCAATGACTACACTCTAGAGAATTTGGAAGGGCTCAAATTCTTATACTAACATAAGATTAAAAACATGAAAGACTGCTCAATCCAATGCCCCGGGTTCTGCCCAGAAATAACCTAACCGGATATGCAAATGTGAATAGTTGAGAAAGAAGATTTGAGCCTGGCGTGGTGGTGCACGCTTGTAATCCCAGTACTTGGGAGGCTGAAACCAGAGGATACGGGTTCAAGGCCAGCCTCAGCTACTTAGTGAGGCCTCCGCAACTTAATGAGACCCGGCTTCAAAATAAAGTATAAAAAATAAGGCTGGGGGTGTAGCTCGGAGGTAGAATGCCCCTGGGTTCCATCCCCAGTACCACAAAAAAAAAGAAGATTTATCTGATAAGTCTCAGATAGGATATTTTTCCTACAATTACAAATTAAGAGATGATAAGGAGGAGAAAGAGCCATAATCTAGAGACTTTTTCCAAATATTTATTGTTCCTGGCTAGTAGTCTTTTGTTTGGAAGATGGCAAAGTTGGTGCAGTATGCAAGGCCTATGGTTAAACATTTGCCTGAAGATCTGAGTGTTAACATCAGTGACAGGGGTTCCTAAACTTGTCACTTTTCCTCTGACTGTCACCAAGAATTATAGCTTCTGCGACTCACACAATAATGGCAACTATTTGTGATATTTTAACCTAATGTACAGACCCAGAGGAGAAACAACAGAAACAATAAAACATCTGCCAGGGACTTGCTTGAAGGAAGGATTCTGCATGTTGTGAGGATTCCAAATTAAAGAGCAAACCTTGGGTGCCAAACACGGAAGGAAGGATGTGCATTCATTAACTTCCTATAATTTATGTCTTGGCTATCTCCACATCCCCAAAAGGAAAATTCGAATCCACCTATATTGGCTTTATTTGGCAAAAATCATAGGCAAAATGAAGAAATATGAAGAGTCTACTTCTGTTTCTCTACCTTTACAGGCTGGGATGGGGGCGGGAGCACACTAAAATCAAATACAAAGGGTCCCTTTTAATGAGAGTCATTCTTCTGTGTTGATTCTTGCCATGGCTTGACTTTTGTTTTGTTTTGTTTTGTGGCAGGAAGGGAGAGTGGCAGGGGAATTGGCTGTTTTCTTTTTTAATGAGAAAGCTAGTGTCAAAATGATCATTAGGGTTTCTCCTTTCTTCCCCTCCAGCCTATCAGAGTTGAATATTCACCCCAGGCCCAGTAGCAGCAAGCACACTAGCTTTGCAAAGACCAAGTCTACTAAACAAAATCAACCATGTCATTTCATGCTAATTTGAAGACTCATTCCAACTGCTGTGGGATGTGGAAGCCAAGAACTGAACTGTAACCCAAACATAAACACGCCACTGTGCCAGGAAATGGCTAATGTGGCCTCCCATTACGCAGAGCTTTCAAAATGTTTTAAGCATTGATGAATACATCATTTTGGAAAGAGTTCAAACATATGCAGCATTAAGTCTACAAATGCATCTTTTTTACAAAAATAATCCACTTGCCTTTAAACGTGAATGGAGAGGTGGAGTGTTTGAGGGAGTCGCATAACTGGGGCTTCCTCATAGTTTTCTCATCTGTAGCACTGTGCTTATTAGCTGTAACCTCAGTAAAGTGTCTCCCCTTCCATTTTTCTCCCTTTCTTAAAAAAGCCTGGCTACTCTAGTCTTACCCTTCAAGAATGGGAGAGACACTGAAACCTCTTCACTAGCTCCAGTGATGAAGACATCAGCATGTTCACACTATAAACTGATTTTTGCAGAGAAGTAGAGGTGATGCCCCTCCAACAGAAAAAAAGCATATGAAGATGGGTAATCCCCTTTGTGCCCATTCATTGGAAAGTGTGGCAAAATCCACAGGGGCTGTGGGACCTAGTACATCAGTATCTGATAGCATTTGAAAAATAAAGCTGCCCTAAAAGCATAATTGGTCATACAAGGTCTGGCATAAAAAGGTATTCCTTCATGGAGCCCAAACACTTTGCAACACCATGTGTTATGGTTTGGATGTGGAATGTCCCCCCAAAAGGTCCTGTGTTGAAAGCATGGTCAACACAGGAGGTCAACACAGGAGGTGGGGTATGCCTGGAGGAGTGGATCACTGGGGACATACACAGTCCCCACGGCCCCTTCCTCTTACTCTCTCTGCGCCTGGCCACCATGACATGAGAGAGGCGTCCCCCCACCATGCCTTGTCGCCCCAATTTCTGCCTTGGAGCTGGCCAACTATGACTGAACCTTCAAAACAACTAGCCCAAATAAACTCTAAGTGTTCTCGTTGGGTATTTTGGTCACAGCACTTATTTTTTCTTTTGAAACAGGGTCCCTTGCTAAGTTGCTGAGGCTGGCTGTGAACCTGTGATCCTCCTATCTCAGCCTCCCAAGTATTAGGATTATAGGTGTGTGCCACCATGCCCAGCTTATAGTTCTTTCTTTTGAGAAGTATCTGTTTAGTTCATTTGCCTATTTTTATCTAGTTTTTTTACTTTTTTCTTTCTTTTTTTGGTGAATTGTAAATTTTACATCATATTGGGATGTAAAGTATCAGACAAATATATGTATATAGTTCTTAGTGCCTTCCCAACCGGGTCTCTCCCCCCTCCTGGTGAGACTGTAGAGGAAAAAGAGCACTTAAACACTGCTAGCAGGATGAGTTAGTATATCCTCTATGGAAATCAGGATGAAGGTATGAAGGTTCCTCAAAAGACTAGAGAGAGAACCACCATCTGACCCAGTCATACCATTTCTTAGTATTTTCCCAAAAGAGACAAAGTCAGCACACTACAGCAATACATGCATACCCATGTTTATAGCAGCACAAGTTACAATAGCTATGTCGTGGAACCAGCCTAGGTGTCCATCAGCAGATGCACGGATAAAGAAAATGTGCTACAGGCACCCAATGGAATCTTACTCAACTATGAAAAAGAATAAAATGATGTCATTTGCAGGAAAATGGATGGAACTTGAAAGCATTATGTTAAGCAAAATAATCCAGACTCAGAAAATCAAGGGTTTTGTTCCCTCTCATATGTAGAAGCTAGAGGGGTAACCGCAAAAAAAGGGCGAGGGGATCTCAATAGAATAGAAGAGTGACCCACAGGAGACCAATGAGAGGGAGCAGGGGAGGGAAAGGGAAGGTACTAGGGAATGAAATTGACCAGATTATGTTATGTGTATGTACAAATATGTCACAATGAATCTCGCTATTATGTAAATTATAATGCACCAATAAAACATTAATTTAAAAAGAATATAGATAAATATCGCAATGATTTTACAATGGTTGTAAGTTTAAGTGATACTATCTTGAATATACTGAGTTAAATTAAATACATTATTAAAATTAATTTTACTTAGCTGGGTGTGGTGGAGCACGCCTGTAATCCCAGTACTTGGGAGGTTGAGACAGGAGGATCACAGGTTTGAGACCAGCCTCAGCAACTTAGCAAGACCCTCAACAACATAGTGAGATGTTGTTTCAAAATAAAAAGGGATGGGGTATAGCTCAGAGATAAAATGCTCCTGGGTTCAATCCTCAGTACCAAAAAAATTTTTTATTTTACTTTTTAATTTTTTTTTTTTTTGCAGTACTGGGGATTGAACCCAGGGGCGTTCTACCTCCGAGCTACACCCCCTGCCCTATTTTTTTTATACTTTATTTTGAAACCAGGTCTCATGAAGTTGCGGAGGGCCTCACTAGGTACAGAGAGAGAGAGAGAGAGAGAGCTGAGGCTGGCCGCGAACCCAGATCCTCTGGTCTCCGCCTCCCAAAGTACTGGGATTACAAGCGTGCACCACCAAATTGCATCTGTAGTTTGTACTTCTGTTGGAAAGTGCTGCTCTATGCTCCTCTTTTTCATACTCTCAATGTCCTGGGTTCTTCATTCCAACATTTGATCATTTGGTAGCATGTAACAAAAGTCAATTCTAGAGAGATAAATGAAAACAAATTGTGGGATACATACAGATAGCAAAAGCAAGCAGAGATGAAACATAAAGTAAGAATAGGAATACAAAAAAGAACACATCACTAGCCTGAATTTGGCACCAAAGGACACAAGCTCTATGTGTATACTTCCTAACTTCCCCGCATGTTATTGTATGGCCAGATGGCAAACCAAACAACAGAAATGCATAAACAGCAAGAACCAGATAAAAGAATATCCCTCTAAATTCAATCTAAAGGTTGCAGATAATTAGCTTATGATGTCTGAATCACTCGATATGTCTTCAAATTTCACAACAAAGCTATCCAAATGATTCCAACTCATTCGTTGTTCAGTCAAGGTTTGCTGGCAAAATGGACTGAGGATTCTGGATTTGAGGATGTGAAGGAAGAAATATGGTAAGATAGCATCAGCAATTATACCATACTCTTAAATTGTACATTTCTACATATTTCCACAAGGAAAGCTTCCTATTAATGTTGTCTCTTTTCTAATGATAAGAAAACTATTTTGCATACAGAAGTTGTCCATGTCATAGCCAATATGTCTCCATTACAATTCTTTAATTTCGTAACAACCTTAACACCAATCAAGTAACATGCGAATGCTTATTAAATGTCTGCTAGGATGCAAAGCCTGGGTGAGGGGATATGGGTGTTGAGGAGATGTCTTCTTGGCCAGGAACTTGTAAACAAGAGAGATAAAATAATAGAATACTAACAGCTTGAACGTTGGAAGGAACTTTGTAGGTCACCTAATAACAATCTTCTAATTGATGGATAAGTCTACCCCTGTGACTTTGTGAATTTCAGCCCCTGCTTACGGGTGCTTAAATACACACACACACACACACACACACACACACATACACACACACAGAATTCATGACCTCAGGAGCTTGTCTATTCTTTTTTTGTGCTACTTTGATGTTTAGCAAGATCTTCATGTTAAGTCAAAAAAATGTGCCTTTAGAATCCCTACCCACTGGTCCTTTGTGTCTTCGTCTATAAATGCGAGCTCTTCAAGTATTAAAGTCCCCTACTATATCCCCTGCCCTCCTTTTACTGATTCCATTGCCCTATAATGCTGCACGGGGGGTGGGGAGAATTCCATAGTGAAACACACTTATAAAATAAAGCATATTCTAATCCTATCTTGAAAATGCACTATTTTATTAAAGCTGTGAGGATTCCAGCAGTAAGAAAACCTTCCTACCTGCACTATACCAAGCGCTTGCCAAACCCATTTGATGAAAAATCTGATTTCTCTCATTCATTCTATTGACATCACACAGAATTACAGTTCAGTATAAAATGTATCTACTCATTCACTCATTCAATAAATAGTCATTAAGCACCTATTTTGCACCAGGTGCTAGAAACACTACAGTAGATAAACCAGAAATGATTTTGGCATCCCAGAGCTTAAAGTCTCATGTGAAAGATGAACAATTAAATCAGCAATAATATAAAAAAATGACATAGAGACTTTTAGAGAAGTATGGTTTTATAAGAACACATCTTGGGTATTGTTGCCCTGGGCTAAACAATCCCAGATCTTTTAATGGTTCTTTGTACATCATGGCTTCCAAACCTTTCCTGCTCCTTGCCCTTTGTACATACTCTTAATATCCCTGGGAAAGGGCCCCCAAACTAAACACAGTACTCCAGGAATGATTTGACCAGCATTACTTCAAGCAAGATAATACCTTTCTTTGTTATAGATGTTGAGCTTCTACTAATGTAGCCTGCAATGCAAATATAAACACTAAAAATAACAATAAAAGAGAGGATCGCTTATCACAATAAGAGATGTTCCAAGAAAGTCTTTTATATTAATTACCAGTGAAAAATGATAGGCCCAAAAGAGCTTACCTCCATCTTCACAAACTGGATAAGGCTTTGAGAATCATTTGAGATGAATCTTCATAAGAGTATGGAATGCCTTCAGTATGTGCCCAGAAACATAAAAACTTGATGAGATCTGGGAAACCCACACTAAACCGGGGTCCCCATGAGCACTTGGAGACAGGGAAAACAAACCCAGGGTTCAGATCAAATTGTGGCAACTAATTATAGATCCAAAGGTGTAAAATGAAAGTGGACAGCACATCTTAGCCTAATCTTTCAGACATCCTCAGAGGATCAAAAACCCACTTTCTCGTACATAATGGAAACTACCAGTGAGTGCAAACTGGGATTCTTTATCTCAGCAACTCAGGGTGGGAGAACATTCAGAAGTCATTGGTACCAGTGTAACTGTCTATGCTACAAGGAATAGAGACTTTAACCCAAAAGAAGAGGCTCTATCAATAAGTAAAAGCAACCCCAAAGGTCAAACATGAACAGGCTCCCTCCAACAGGTAACGCAGACTATAGAACAACTCCCCACACTGGCTGCTTAACCCTCTGGGATTCTTGATGTTAATCAGTACTGTGCTTGCTAAAATGCTCCCCAGAATTTATAACAGAAGAATAAACAATCACGTCCATTCTGTTACCCTTTTGGCCCTGCTTACATGGTAGAAGATATTCAAAGCAAGAGTGGGGATACACTTTTTATGATTACCATTGTCATTCTGGTTTTCAGTCCTCCATGCCTCCTGCCTCCCCTATTAGCATGGTTAATTGAGAGCTGGCTATAGTACACTGCATTTAAATCAGTAATATTTAACACTAATGGCCTGATTCTATTACTGCTTCCTGACCTCACACGATCTGACTGTACCCAGCAACTTTGAAGGACATGAATGTCCTAATATCATAATTGGCCACAACTTATTGGTTACACATGAGAGGCCCTACTCTGTTTACTTTTAATTTGAATTTCAGACATAGTTGTATTCATCATCATCAATGGAGAATCCACAAGGGCAAATGAAAGCTATATGCCAAACGCCCTGATGAATCTGATCATTTTAAACCATCATCTGGAGGAATTTTCTATACCTACTTAGGCCTTCAAAAGTGTGGGTTCTCCTGTGTAGCTGCTTGAATATTTCAAATGTAACTCAGTTGTTGAACCTCAGTACTTATTTATATTTCCCAAGTGGGGTATGTTGGTAATTTAAGTTAGCTGTGAAAATGACCAGTAGCAACCAGGTATACTTTATTTCCGTCCATCTATTTTGCCTGCTAGAAAGAAATAGGGAAGCCCGGCGTGGTGGCGCACGCTTGTCATCCCAGTACTTGGAGGCTGAGACCGGAGGATCCAGGTTCGCGGCCAGCCTCAGCTACTTAGTGAGGCCCTCCACAACTTGGTGAGACCCTGTTTCAAAAAAAGAATAAAGAATAGGGCTGGGGTGTATCTCGGAGGTAGAATGCCCCTGGGTTCAATCCCCGGTACCGCAAAAAAACAAAAAAGAAATAGGGAAGGAAGGAAAGAAGGGAGGGAGGGAGGGAGGGAGGGAGGGAGGAAGGAAGGAAGGAAGGAAGGAAGGAAGGAAGGAA